>CM045761.1:72231697-72340336 GCA_025200525.1 Camellia lanceoleosa | reverse complement strand
AAGGAGGTGAAATTCTTCGGCTATATGGTATATAGGAAGGGTAACTATATATTCTCTAAGATAGAGGTAGTAGGAGATTGAGATTAGCTTAAGAATGCCTTTGAGATCCATGGGTTTCTTGGGAGTTAGCTTGAGACATCGTCAGCCGTTTTGTGAAGAATTTCTCTAGATTAGCCCCACCTGATCGACTAGACCCACAAGGAAGGAATTAAGTTTGTATAGAGTGAGACTTGCGAGAAATCGCTTCAAGAATTTGCTGTTAGACTGAAGCATTTCTCCAATGTTTATTATTATTATTCTTGAGAGTGGTTTGGGCTATTCAGTTGTATTGTCACGACCCAAACCCGCCCATAAAAAGGATTTCAGATCAGAATCGCCAAGGCGATAATCCTAGATTACCACTAAAGCCTTCTGTACAAAACATAAATAATCGGATAAATGGAGCGAAAACTAAAATACAAATAGTCCAAGAGTCATGCATTTATATTTAACAAATATTTACATGCCAAAAATGTTAATTGGTACTCATCTCTACAATACATAACATGTAACCAAAAAAGATTATATACAAAAGCCATAGGCTCACGCCTAATACCAGATACAACCAAAAACAAAGCTCAGATTTCGTCAGCCTTTCCGGATGCCTTGGCCCAACTTCTGAGGCACTCAAAACAACGGGGTAGGCTTCAAATGGCGACTCAGGTGTAGACCCTTGCCTAGGCTTGACTTGCAGTGCTCACCTATAAATACATATATACAAAGCAATGAGCTAAAGCTCGCAAGTAACATTAAAAGTAAAAGGGGTAGTGAAGCGAATTCCGAACATTTCATATATTCATAAATCAAATCATTCATAAACATACTCATCTTATATCGAACATACATACCCAAGGCATATTCCATAGAACATAACATATAGAGTTGGTTCTCTCCGAGCTAGAGTAACATGGAAGTCCCCAGACATCGATTAAACACATTACCTGAGATCTCATCAGCGAACCTGTCCAACTCAGGACTATCTATGGATGCCATACTAGGACCAATCAAAGAGGACATTCGTTCGCTGTGTTTAAAATCACATTTTCAAAAACATATCGTATCATATAGCATTTCATATAACATTTCAAATACATTGCATATCAACATAACTTTACTGGTAAATCATATCATAACTCTTGTGGGTTTCCAAAAACCGGTTTGCAGACGGTCTTCATAGGTTTGACTCAGAATATAAACATTACTGACATAATCTCTTAACACGTAAAAGTAAGCACATACTTGTAATCTCATCAACATAACAATTTAATTAAGCCTTTAAGGAATGCTCTAAAATGTAATAAGGATGTCCAAAACACGCATTGAAAAAACTCTGCGAAATTTAGAAAAATAGATTCCCTCCGAGCTAGAAACCCCGGCCGACTGGTATCAGGAAAACTGGGTTTTCTGTGTTGCAGATTCAAGCTTCAACCGATTTTCAACCTTTCCAAACTCATTTTTACGGGCATGTAACTTTGAAAATCACTTGAAAAACTTATGAATTTGCACGTGTTTAAAACATCATTTCAAGAAACCATAGCTCAGGAAGCAGCTTGAAAACAACTTCCAAAATCATCAAATTCAAAGCCAAAACACTTGAAAATCACTTAATCTCAACTCATGATTCTTAAACAAACCCACATGCATCATATAAGGAATCAAACCTTGGAATCAAGATGAAAAACTATAATCATGCACTCTGGCTTCCTTAGATCAAAAACACACATAATACTTTCCATAAAACCATAATTTTCCTTTAAAATCCACTTACTAGTCATGAGATTATGCAAGAATTAACCTTATTCAGAACTTAGAGGAAATTTTTACGTAACTACTTAGATGAAGAGGGTTTAACTTGATTTCCTTCCTTTCTCTTCCTTTTCTTTCTCCCATTTTCTCGAATGTTCTTCTCTTTCTCTCTTAGATATTTTCTTCTTTTGTTTTTGAGTGAAACAACGGGTCAATATCCTTATCTTAAGCATATATATAAAATTGTACCCATAAACTCAAATAGCCAGGCTTAGCAAATCGAGATAAATCGGTTCTCAATTAAATGTCCCAAATGGTTCTAAAATTCCGATATCACATAAAGGCGTGTTCAATTTCATTTTCAGACCCATTACGATCGTCAATTTTCATCTCGAAGTTGTAATTCAACAGATATTTTTCTAATTCAAATGATATTCTCCAATTAATTAAGTCTAAACACATAATTAATTCTTGATAAATATGACACATGTTTTGGGGTCATTACATGTATTGTGATCGTCTCGGGAAGGTTTGGGTTGTGTCTTGATGCAAGAGAATGTAGTATGGCTCATGACAATTAAAAACACACGGAAAAACTATCATATTCATGACTTGCGAAGAAATGCAACAATCTTTGCCTGAAGATTTAGAGATATTACTTGTGGTGAAAGCTTTGAGGTATTCTCCAATCACAAGAGTTTGAAATGTCTGTTTTCTGCAGAAAAGAAGAATGTGGATGGAGTTTATGGAGGATTATGACTTGAGTTGTATTATCATTCGGGAAGGCTAATGCAATGGTGATGCCTTAGTGAGGAAATCCATTAACAACAGCTAGTATTGCCGTCCGAGCGATGAGAGATATTGGACACTATTAGCGAAGTTTGACTTAAATCTATGATTGCATAATCTACACTTGTGAAGCGAGTTATGGAAGCACAATAGGGTGATCGTGAGATAGAATCCATCTCGAGAGAAGATATCTAAAAAAAGGTAGAAAGGTTTGAGCGTGGATTGACTTTAGTGTTAGATATCTTGATCGTCTTTTTGTATCGAGTCTTGTAGAGAGGAGACACTCGAGAGTTCCATTATTTGCACCTTAAGACATCCTGGAGGCACAAAATGTACTTCACGACCTTAGTGACGATTTTGGTAAGGGATGAAACGAGCGTAGCTTTGTTTGTTTATTTGCCTTGTCAACAAGTGAAGGCCAAGAACATTAGAGGTCCACGAGTTTATTCTGAACCCTTACTTATGGCCGAAAGTGAAAATGCGAGCATGTCTTGATAGATTTTGTTATGGGTCTTCCGAGGACTCAGCAGGTAACAATGCCGTGGTGATAGTCGGCAGGTAAACTAATTTAACACACTTTGTACTGTCTTGGCATGAGTGACTTGGTAGATTATTTTGCCGAGCATATGTTAGGGACATAGTTCGACTTCATGGAGTCCCTATGATTATTGTTTCGGATAGAATCCGTGTTTCAGCTCGGTTGTGGTAGAGCCTCTGAGAATGCCTTGGGCACTAGATTGACATTTAGTATCGTTAATGGCGTCAGGCGATCATCACTATTCAGATCTAAAGAATATGCTTGGGTTGTGTTCTTGACTTTAAAGAGTCATGGGAAAGACACTTGCCTTTAGTGTGGTTTGTCTAATACAATGATTTCGGTAGTATTGCCATGGCACCGTTTGAGGCCTTGTATGGTTGACCATGTAAATCTCGTGTGTTTGGTGTAGATACTTAGCACCTATGTTGGAATCTTGAGTTAATGCGGGAACGACGGAGGATGTTACACTTATCCGTAGAGGTTGGTTTTATTTCGAGTCGTCGAAGAGTTATATTATTTGTAGGAGGAGACAGTTATCATTTGAGGTGAGGAGATCCGTTTTTGAAAATATCATCTAGATGGGGTTTGATGAGATTTGAAAAAAAGTGGGAAGATGTCTTCTAGATGTATTAGGCCTTTTGAGACCCTAGGCGTATTGGAGAGCGGCTTATCATTTGGCTTTGCCGCCATAACTTCAGGGTTCATAGCGTGTTTCATATCTATATACTTGAAAGTATGAGCAGTTGTCACATGTGTTGGATGGACAAGAGTTAGAGGTAGATGAGTGTTTTGTTTTAAAGTAAAAGGCCGCTATTAAGTTATATTATTGTGTTTGAAAAATTTATATAAAATTTATGTTTGTATATTATTACTCAATAAAAATATGTTCAAATAGAATTTAATAATGAAAAATTATAGAATGTAGTCATGATGATAGGAAAAAAAATGGTAATTTAAAAAATTTTAGGATATGATATCGATAATTCAAAAGACAAATTATAATAAGATTACAATTTTTTTAAAAAAAAAATCTAAATTTTCAAATATGAAGAAAGAATCTGTATTAAATAAAACAAAATACTAAAGATAAAATTTATCAAAAGTTTTACCAAATATCTCATGTGTGGGACCCACATGGGACCTACATTATATGGGTCCCACACTCCTATGAAATATTTAGTAAAATTTTTGGTAGAATATTTAGGCTATGTTTATTTGGGTGGACTGTATTAGGTTAGAGTAACATTCTCATGACTAATAGTCTTAGAATTATGAATCCTTTGGATTGTGTATCCTATCTTATGTTTGGATTAAGTTAGGATTATAATGAGGGGTTAATAGTTGAACTTTAGCTTAATCCTCCAATTTATATTCCATCCCCTTTTGTATAATTAAATAACCTATCATATGTGTGATGCTATATCCAAATAAATTATTAATCCATACTTTAATTATTTAACGAAAAATTAAATTAATAATTTTATTAAACTATTAGTCAATTCCAAACTTACGTCCACCTAAACAAAAATGTCCCTAGGGTATCTAGTATTACTCTAAATAAAAACATGACAATAGGCTATCAAGTATTACTCTAAATAAAACATGGAGATCGGTGTAATTTACCTAATAAATAAACTAATAAATAAAAAAATCACACCGCAAGGTTGAGTAAAGTAAAAACCGTCCACCGTCCACTGTCTGAAACAAAAATGTAATCCCTACTGTAAATCAAGTAAGTAGTATCTGCATGTTTCGAACCAATTCAAAGTGGAATTAGCCTTAAATACATATATGCACCAAACCAATTCACACAAACACAACAATACTATATAAATTCAATTCAATTCAACTCAGCCGTCGGAGACTGACACATATACATTATTATTGTGTCTGCATCTTCTTCTCCGATTCTACTACTAGGGTTTCTTTCTCTTTTTTCATTGAATCAGTTGAGTTCGATTCGATTGATCGTGTTTTATAGTATTAACTCCTTGATTCGAAGGAGGTTAGGGAATGCGAGCGACCATCGTATCGAGGTGCCGAAGGGCGCCCCAGATTTTGTTCCGCAGGAGAGAAATGATGACAATGGATTGCAGCTTCCGCCTTCTTCCTTGAAATCGTCCACCACTGCCACTGCCACTGCCACTGGCCTCTCTCCGCATTGGTTCCTCAGGTGGTACTAGTAGTAGTGGATGCTATCATCAGTGTAACCCTTGGGATGTTTCCAGAACCACGCCTTTTTTCTTCAAGCACCTCAATGGTTTCTTGTCTGACACCCCTCCTAGAACTCCCCAACCACCTGTAATCTCTCTCTCTCTCTCTCTCTCTCTCTCTATATATATATATATACACACACTAACGGATGCATGTGCAATTCAAATAAGTAATTAAAATAAAATATTTATTGTATATTGTGTGCTGATCAAGTGGTAAAAGGATCAAGTCCTACTACTCCTCCCATTTGTCTATTTTTATTTTAAATAGAAAAATGAGAGGACACATAATAAGGAAAGCAAGTAAGGCGAGGACACCAAGTGAGTTGTCGACTTTATATAATAGTATGGAAGTATAGATAGTATATATATATACTAGTAGTGTTGGCACACCCTATATGTTCACGAGTGAAACAATTAGATGAGCAGTTACCAATTGAAACACTTAAATTGGGTCATAAACTGCTCCAAGCAGTTACAGCCTAAACCAACCGTCTACACCATCGTGACTGTTTGCTTTATAATAGTGTATAGAAGATACTAGCGGTAAGCCAGCTTTGTCGACACTACCGTGGCTGTTTGCTTTATAATAGTATATAGAAGATACTAGCGGTCTGCACATGCGATGCTTGTGCAACTCAAAAAAGTAATAGTATAAGAATAATGACAGTGAGAATGCACACATAGTAGTATGTGTTGCTCAAGTGGTGTTATTTGCCAAATCTATGATCTCGGTTTCAGGTTTTGTCCTCCACTTAATTTTATATAAACACCAACTATAGGAGTATTTTAGGAAAACCCAAAATATGAGACATTTTGTGTCAACACTATCTCAGGGCTTCACATATATAATAATATAATAGTATAATAATAGTATAGAAGATACTTGAAGGGAAAGCGAACACATGTGCAATTCAAAGATTATGGTTTCAAAAGATCGTGGTTGTGTTAGAGGTAATTGAGAGTTTATTCTTTTAATTAAAAAATATTTAACAATGGCGTAACTGTTCTTGTGCATATTTTGAAAAGTAAAATATGTGACATCTGTGTGCGCTGTAATCTCTCTTTATATACATACTAGATGGGAAAGCATACTATATGTGCAATTGAAAAGATGGTAAGTGTGTTAGAGGTAGTTGAGAGTTTTGTTTTAAAAAAACTGAATAATGGCATAATTGTTTTTGTAGCTGCTCTTGTGGGCATTTTAATAAAAGGAAAATGTGTGACATCTACACTATGAGTGGGGTTTTCTTTATATGATAGTGTAGATAGCATAGATACACTAGCCGTTGGTTCACATGCAATGCAATGCGCAAATATATAAATATTTAACGGAGAAGATGAATAGAAACCATTTGTGAAATTTTGAATATATAAATCCGTATTCTTATGGCAGTTTCTTCCTTTTGACAGTTATCAAACTGTTAGGAGTATTTTCAGAATTGGAAAAAATGTGACAAAAGAAGCGTCTATACCAACTTAAGCCTTTGCTTTATATAATAGAATAGACTAGAAGTTATGCACACCCATATGGGTGTGCTTGAAATCAACAGTTACAAGTATATGGGTGTGGTTAAATTCAGTGGTTGTAGCTGCAATTATATAAGGGCATTTTGGGAAAGCAAAAAGCTGTGACATTTTGTGTTCATACCCAGTTCACTGTAGACTTTATATGATAGTATATATATAGATAGTATAGATAATAGTATAGATAATAGTATAGATAGTATAGATATATTATATATGTATGTCTATGACACACAATTTTACCCACAATTATGACCACATATATGTTTGTGTGTTTATGAATTTTATGGTTTTCTTATTAGAAGCCTTGAACAGGGTTCGATGCCAAATGGGTTTGCACTGTTCTCAACATCGGCGGGGAGTGATGCAGTTGGCACAAAACAGGGTGCAAAGCAAGAGCAAACCACTACTGTTGCGAAAAGGGGAGCTTCTGGGGAGCAAGTTGCCGACACGAAGATTCTTCATACTCTTGTGAAGTACTTGTGGTTGAAAGATAACCTTGAGTTCCGTTTGCGGGTTGTTATTGCCTTGGGTTTCTTGGTGGGAGCCAAGGTGGGTGTAGAGTCTGATTTTCCAATTTGTAACTGATTAGACTGTTATGTAGTAGCTTTAGTTGGTTTGTAGAAATTGAAAGAAGTTGCTCTCCATTAATCACTAAACAAGTTGTTGTGCTTTTGTTCTGTAGGTTCTGAATGTTCAGGTACCTTTCCTTTTCAAGCTTGCTGTTGATTGGTTAACAACGGCAACAGGCAATGCTAGTGCTTTTGCTTCATTTACAACTGCAAATTCAACTGCCTTAGCTCTTTTTGTGAGCCCTGCAGCTGTTTTAGTGGGATATGGGATAGCACGGTCAGGGGCTGCTGCTTTCAATGGTACCTCACTTGAAGTAATTGCTAATGTGTACCTTTGATTTCAAATGAAGTGTCTCTCGTTTCTCTTTGTAAATTTAAAAGTATTTCTTTTTTAATTGTAGATAAAGCTTCGTTTTGTTTTTGTATACACCTCTCACTTTTGACTAAGATTGCCAAGTCCAAAACCAACTCATGAATTCTGTGGTGCCAATTGCAGAATTAAAATTTTATTTTTATTTTTTTGGATGCATTTCCTAATCTTGTGCAAATTTGTTGTTCCAGAGTTGCGAACTGCTGTGTTTTCTAAGGTAGCATTACGAACAATCCGATCAGTATCTAGGAAGGTATGAGATTGTTGGTTTCATTTATGCGTACTTTTAAGGACTTACGTCACAAAACGGCACTAGTGTATCATGATTGGGGGGAAGAGGTGGTGGTGGTCTTTACCAAGGAATAAAATGATCAACCAATTCATATATATTACTAACATATTACCCTCCTGCTATTAATATTTCTGTTTGCTGCCGTTCTTAACTCCTTGTGATAAAACATTGTTGTACTTATTTAATTGTATTTGTGGATAAAGGCATCTGTAGAAGGGGCAAAATCTTAGTACACAAAATCCATAAGATCACTAACCAGCTTACGGCAACCAGAAAAGATCCATAGCAAAAAGATCAAAAAAAATTGCAAGATGAGTTTCATTTGTACACACACACAAGAGACTCTGGGAGGAACGGTTTTAAACCTTAAAACTGAAAAATATTCTTCTCAGATTTTTAAAATTTTTGTGCCGTACACATAATAAACTCACATAACTACTTCACCACCCTACGCTGTATTCCTTTACCTTTTGTGCCATGACCAGAGTGACTCTAAAGGAAGAAAAGTTAAAAAACTACTCTTCTGAGTCACTCAATTTGCAGAAATGAAATAAATTGTATTTTCTTTTTTTAACTTTTACACACCATTAGTACCATCACTTTCTGCTTCTTAAGCAATCTGTGGTCGAACATTCGTCTACTCTTATTTAGTGTGGAATGGTGTCGGGTTCTCCTTTCAGTCCATTTGGTTGTGACTAAAATGTGGACTTGAAAGAGTTTAAGTTCAATTTTTGTTGTTTATCGTTGAGGAATTCAAGTTAATGCCAAGTTCTAGAGGGAGAGGGACACAATGAAAGTGAATACATAGTTGGCTGCTTGACATGTCTTAAAGAAGTTAGGAACTTTGGGATGTCCAATGTTGTGTTATTTGAGACTCTTCTATGTCATTGAGTGGCTTTTGCAATCTTGGGAGATCCTTGCATCACCCAAGAAAGATAAAACTTTGTCTCCTTTATGGTGGCCAATATAGTTCCCTTGTTTTTGGACATGTTTTTGTTATTGTCTTTTGAAAAAGATCTTCTCTGTCTAATGCATTCCAGTTTCTTAAGAAAAAAAAGTTTTTGAGAGCAAGATATATTAGACTTGCTTTGGGACATCCAATGTTGTGTCATTTGAGACTCTTCTATGGTCATTGAGTGGCTTTTGCAATCTTGGGAGATCCTTGCATCACCCAAGAAAGATAAGAGCTTTTGTCTTCTTTATGGTGGCCAATATAGTTCCTTTGTTTTTGGACTTGTTTTCGTTATTCTCTTTTGAAAAGGATCTTCTCTTTCTAACTTGTTTTGAGAGCAAGATATATTAGACTTGCTTTAGTGGAGGCATATGAATTATAGTTTCTCAGATACTAACTTGGAAAATAAGGATGAAAAAGATAGTTCTGCCGAGAATTGACGGTGATCTTGCATTGGAGTTATATTATGATAAAGAATAGAGTAGGTCTCAAAATTACATTGTTAATATTATTTTACTACATGGAAAACGTTTTGATTTGACCTTATAATTGACAAATGATGTGATGTTTGAAGGTCTAACATGTCGTTACCCTAGTATAGTTGATATTCATATTTATCTGTTGTTCACATGCTTTAATGTTTTCTATACTTGCAATGTATATCACCTTTGGCCAATTTATATGCTGATTCCTGACACCATGTCAGTTGTGACCTATGTAATAAATTTGACTTTCACAGGTATTCTCGCATTTGCATGAACTTGACCTTCAGTACCATCTTAGGTATGTCTGGAGAACTCTCTATTCAGTCTGTTTAAAATTTCATTCAATAGTAGTTGTTTACTTTTTATTTATATCTGTGCGGGATGTAGCATCTAACTCATGCATTGTTGAGTGGATATATATTGTTACTCTTGTTCTACTTTTACTCCTTGTTCCTTTTGAGTGGGCTAAAGTTTAGTTTACTCCATCTTTGTGATAAAATGTATGGGTCAAGTTCCTTTTTAGTGAATTGTATTTGGAAGGGCCATCATAATTAATTATTTTTTTCCAACTAGAGATGCTTAGTTTCTTGGGTTTGTGGCTCTCAAAAATGTTTTTTTTTTGTTGGATTCTTTTTAAAATGTCTAGTAAGGACTACCACTCAGTCGGGTTCGGACAAGTTGGTAGACTTTCCAAGCCCAACCCACGCTGTTTTGAGATCTGTCTAATCCTGTCCTGGTTTTTGACCTAGCTCAATCTCTTGAACCAAACCAAAGCTAAGCTTTGGCTTGAAATCAAAAGTTAGAATTGGGTACGAGTTGAACAATACAATTGCAAGCTTTGAAGTACACATAGCTGGAAAGCTGGAAGAATATTTACATTTTTATAAAAAAATTGCTGGAATGGGGGGGAACATTAGATAAATAGGAAATGGAGAAAGTAGTTGCAAATTAGTAGAGTGAAAGTGAGTGCAAATAAAAACTGTGCCCTTGAGGCACATGCTTCACTTGCACTCGATTGGCTTGCAATTACTTTTTTCATTTCCCATTAATTTGATATTTTCCCCTAAAAAAGTACTAACAAAATAATTATTGAACCATTAGATGCTTAGAGAGAAAAAAGAAGAGAAAGAATAGGTGCTTGACTTATCAAAGAACATTGTCCTTTGAATGATGCTAATCTTGATGGATTGACAAAAAGCCAATGAAAAAAGAAGATTGATGAATAGCTTGATTGTGTTATCAAGAGAACCCAAAAAAAAGAAAAAAAAGAAAAAAAAAAGGGGGTTTGATTGTTATTGTTAGATCATCAATTGCTCCAAAAAACTCTGCCGGGGTTGTTTACAACTCTGCCGGTCCCAAGTCCAGGTTAAGGAGGAGGGTTGTGTGTTAGGTAGCCGACATCCAACACTTAAAAATGCCGTTTGGATCCTTTATGAAAATGAATCTTACTTTGAATCGTCTAAATGCTGGGTCGTTACCTTCAAGTAGCAGCGCTTATACTCGGGTGTTTGAAAAAGTGAGCAAGGGTGCCGCATTGGCCTTTGAGTGCTTGATGAAAAATAGGCAAAGGTTTTCGTGTTTTTTGGACGGCGGGTTAAGAAAGCTAGTCCAAGACTATAGGTTTAGGGTAGCCACTTGGAATATAGGAACCTTAATGGTAAGGCGATGGAATTGGTAGATGTTATGATTAGGAGGAGAGTAAGTATAGCTTGCATATAAGAAACTAATGGACGGGTGAGAAAGTTAGGGAAATTGAGGATCTGGGTTTTAAAGCGTATTATAGTGGTAAGGAGACGCATGAATGGGGTAGGAATCATAATTGCCAAGTGCGGTGGAGAATATAGTGGTGGTCATTAGGAAGCAGGATAGGATTATGTTAGTTAAAATAGTTATTGGAGGAATATAGTGAGCGTTATTAGTACATCGCCCTTAAGTAGGATTAGATGATCATACTAAGAGGATTTTTGGGAACAAATGGATGAGATCTTACAAGAGATGCTAGTAGGAGAGAACACAGTTATAGGTGGAGATTTTAATGGCCATGTAGGCATAAATAAACTAGGCTATGAAAGGGTGCATGGTGGACACGGTTTTGGTGTGAAATGAAATTTGGAGAGAGTATCTTAGATTTTGCGTTGGCTTCTGACCTGGTGGTGGCCAATGCTATGTATAAGAAGAGGGAGGAGCATTTGATAACTTTTAAGAGTGAGTCAGTTAAGAGCCAAATAGATTACTTCTTAGTGAGAAAAGTGGACCACCTAAAATGCAATGATTATAAGGTGATTCCTGGAGAGAGCCTGACCTCTCAACATAGGATTTTGGTACTAGATTTATGTTTTAGAGGGCAATACCAAGCTAGGAAGGATGGTGGGCGTCGTAGGACGAGATGGTGGGACCTAAAAGGGGATAAACTAGAAATATTTAAGAATAGAATGGATAAGGAAGGTACTTGGGACTTGGAAGATGATGTTAACACTATGTAGAACTCGATGGCCAATTGTATGAGGAGAATCTCAAGGAAAGTGCTTGGAGAGTCGAAGGGATGGGACCTAGCACTAGGGAAACTTGGTGGGGGAGGGAAGAGGTTCAAGCAGTAGTTAAGGCAAAGAAAGAGTGCTTTAAAAAGTGGCAGAAGGATAGAGCTGTGGAAAACCTTAAGAGTTATAGATTGGCTAATAAGGAGGTTAAAAAAGTAGTGAGAGAGGCTAAGTTGAAAGCTTATGATGACCTATACACTAGACTAGATAGTAAAGAAGGAGAGAAGAGGGTATACAAACTTGCTAAGATACGGGAGAGGAAAACAAGAGATTTTAATCAAGTTAAGTGCATCAAGAGTGAGGATTCTAAGGTATTGGTGAAGGATGAAGAGATTAAGGAAAGATGGAAGAACTATTTTGAGAAACTATTAAATGAGGACCATGGAGAATGCGGCAATAGGGAAGAAATGGCTAATGTCGATAAACCAAGACTATAGGTTTTATCGCAGGGTTAGGAACTTTAAAGTGGAGATTGCACTTAAGAAGATGAAATCAAATAAAGCTTTAGGACCCGATGATATCCTTATTGAAGCTTGGAAGTGCTTGAGTAAAAAGGGAGTTACTTGGTTGACTAGGTTGTTTAGTAAAATTTTGTTGATTAGGAACATGCCAGATGAGTGGAGGAAGAGTATTTTAGTGCTAACATATAAGAATAAAGGAGATGTCCAGAATTGCAACAACTATAGAGGAATCAAGCTAATGTGCCATATAATGAAAGTGTGGGAGAGGGTGATGGAACGCCGATTGCGAGATATAACAGAGGTGTCAGAGAATTAATTTAGGTTTATGCCCGGTAGGTCAACAATGTAAGCGATTTATCTTTTAAGGAGAGTAATAGAAAAGTATAGAGAAAAGAAAAGAGACATTCATATGGTGTTTATCGACCTTGAAAAAGCATATGAAAGAGTATCCCGAGATATAATATGGTGGTTGTTAGAGAAGAAAGGGATGACAAAATGTTACATTGATGTGATGTGATTAGGGACATGCATGAAGGGGTGGTGACCACTATTAGATCGCGTGCTGGAGAGACAAATGAATTTCCTATCACTGTTGGGTTACACCAAGGATCTGCCTTAAGTCCTTATCTTTTTACTTTAGTTATGGATGAGTTGACGATAAATATTGAGATGGCGTGCCATGGTGTATGCTTTTGCGAGCGATATCGTGCTAGTAGATAAGACTAGAGAATGAGTTAATACAAAGTTAGAGATTTGGAGAAAAGCTCTTGAGTCTAAAGGTTTGGATAGCGAAATAAGGCAGTACATTGAGTGTAAATTTAATGTGATAACAATGAAAGAAAGCGAGAGAAGTGAAGATTGAGAACCAAGAATTGTCTAAGAGTGAACATTTTCGTTATTTAGGGTCGATTATCACAATGGGGGAGATTGATCGGATGTGGCCCATAGGATTAAGGCGGAATGGTGTAAGTGGAGAAGTATGTCTGGAGTACTGTACGATAAACGTATACCCACTAGACTAAAAGGTAAGTTCTGTAAAATGGCTATTAGACCAGCGGTGTTGTATGGGACGAAGTGTTGGGCAATCAAGAAACAACATGTAGATAAGATGAGTGTGGCTGAGATGAGGATGCTAAGGTGGATGTGTGGCAAGACTAGACAAAGGCGAAATTAGGAATGAGTGTGATACGGAATGGGTAGGAGTAGCACCGATAGAAGATAAGTTGAGAGAGAATCGATTGGGATGGTTTGGTCACATTCAACGGAGACCAACAGAGGAAGTAGTGAAAAGATGCGATGCTGTAACGGTAGAGGGAAGTGTTAGGGGACGGGGTAGGCCTAGATTAACGTTGGTTAACGTTGTAAATAGAGATATGGATCTACTTAATTTGACTAACGAAATGGCCTTTGATAGGGCCGCGTTGAGAAGAATGATTCATGTAGCCGACCCCATTTGATGGGACTTAAGGTTTGGTTTGGTTTGGTTTGGTTTGGTTTGGTATGGTATCAATTGTTCCAAAAGCTTGAGTTGCTAGGGAATAGGGTCAACAATGTATATTAAGCTATTCAACACCCTTCCTCATGTGCAACCCACTTGGAGATGTAAGGAGACATAAAAATGAGCGAAATAGAATGCAAACGTTGAATAAATACAAACAGAGAGACTCGAACCCCATACCACCTCTAGGTCCTAACCTAAGCCCTGTCACCAGATTAGATTACTAATTGTCCCAAAAGTTTAAGCTATTAAGAAATAAGCCCAACAATGTATATTAAACTATCTAACGTGTACTATAAAAACATATAAAGCATCTACAAGAAGGTTAGTGTATCCGTGTACAAGAGAGAGAAGCTTTGAGAAATCTTGACTTGTGTACCATGAGGGTCGATAGATTTATGGAAGGGCTTGTGATGGTGGTGCTTGTGGCCTATGTTACAGACTCTTCATATTTGGAGAAATACCGGTGTCGACATGACACAAGGTTGGGTGAGGATCTGATCGAGGTATGCCAATGAACACACAAATATGACAGAAGAAGAATAGGAAGAACATATCTTGTGTCAACAATTTCTTCGATCTGAATGCAGTACACTATAGAGAGGGCTTTGATTAAGGGTTTGCAATGTGTTCTTTTGCAATGAAGAGTACAAGGCACTGTTTGGAAGAGCTTTGGAATTGTAATATCACCTCTTGGTTTGCACGTGGTGTTTGGTTGTAGTTTTCAAAAATTAATTCCACACCTACTTTTGAAAACTCTTTTCCAGGCAAGAAAATTTAGCTAACCCGGTCGTCCCCCCGAACGTCCGGCATAGTGTACAATTTTTTTTTTGCACCTGTTATTTTTATATTTTAAATAAAAAAAATTTCAATATTTTTTTAAATTTTTTTATGAGCTTTGAACAGGATTTTGGATTGTGTGTTTGGTTATGAGTTGTAAGTTTTTTAATTAAATATCATTTGTCACATCATTCATTTCAAATTCAATTCAAAACTCTTTCCAAAACTCTTTTCAAAACTCATAACTAAACAAATTTTCCACACTCAAATCATAATTCCAAAACTCACAAATTCAAAATACAACTCCTATTCTCAAATCATATTTAGAAAACTCTACCAAATTCTATCAACTTTTCTTGTCAACAATGCCTATAAGTATGGCTTCCAACATTTGTTGGTTTTTATCTGCAGTGGTTTTGGAGAAGACATAGGGGTTTACTTGTTTTTGGTCTTTGAGAAGGCAGAATTTTATTAGTGTGAATTCATTTAACTAACATTGTTTAGACCAACTTCTTTGATGGATTTTTTCCTTCTTTTTCTTTAATTTTTTTGGTTTGGGTCTTAGGTCATAGTTGCTGGGTAAGACATCAATTTATGGGTTGGATAATCTAAATGTGAGTTGGTTTATTCATTTTGGGAATGGATTGAAAATTAGCGTTGCTTTCATATATATATAAATTTGGACTCATCAAATCTAGTCCTTCTCCTCTAATCGCATAAAATTTGGGTTGTTTATATTATTATTATTAAAAAAAATATTTGGATGACATATCCATGTACCCGTATCTAATTTTTTTGACACTTCTATGCCAAGTTCCTGTATCTTTCAATTTGAGATTTGATGAGTCAGGCCCTAATATATGAACATTCACCTGACACACTCGTACCTGAGTTAGTGTAACATAGCTTGTGGTGGTACTATAATGCGCTATGGTGGGGTTTTCTATTTTGCTTTGGCTTTAGAGAGAGGGATGATGGGGGGGTGGGAGGGGGGTATGCAACACGTAAGAGTATCTCCACCAAAGCCCCTAAACCCCCTCCTTACCTATTTTAAGGGGTAAATGGCTACCTATCCACCTGCATCAGATCCCTAAATAATTCCCTAAATTAGTTTTTGCTACAGTGACTCCCTATTCGTAGGGAGTCACTGTAGCTCCCTTATATTTTTTTTTTCTTTTTTTTTTGCTTTGCTTTGTTTAGGGACTGCAATACACATTTATGATTTTTATTTTTTTTAAAATTTACAATTAAAAATTATTTTAATAAAATAAAGAAAAAAATAGGGAGTTTGTTAATAGAATAGAGAAAGAATAGAGAGTTTGTTGGGAGAACTAAATGAAAAAGTGATTCTTAAAATAGGGAATGAATTTTTTAATAATATTTTAGGGTAAAATTTAAGTAAACTGGTGGGGATGCTCTAACAAACCCTACCTACTTATTTTGGGATTTTGATCCAATCTATTAAAGTTAGTGGCTGGGACTTAAAAAGAATTTTCTTAATCTAATGGTTGAAGGAACAAATTTGTTTAGCTTCCATTGAAATCATTGAAATTCTTTCATTTTGTAGAAAACCGAAACGAAACATTAATGGAATACTAAAATTTCAATATTTTTACCAAAACATACTGAAATGCGCTGAAACACTATGAAATATACCGAAACAATGAGTTGTTTCAATACCTTGGCTTGGCTTGCTCTTTGCTCCTTGACAAGGCTGTTGCCCTCTTTCTTGGCCTAGGGGGAACAATGGTCATTTCAATTTGTCTCCTTTTTTTGTTGTTGTTGTGTCAAAAGACAACATCTGAGAATCGAGAAAAAATTCAAATTTATTAAAGGGTATGACAAACTATAAAGGATTAGAGGAAAGAGAGAGGTTTATATTTCTTAAATGTTTCCATTTTCAACCAAATCAAAACAACGTACCATAATGAAGTTTTAATCTTTGAATGGCTGAGTATTAGGCACAACTCATCTGCGTTTATATATATAGATATATATTTGTGTATAAGAAGTCAAGCTTGAGCTGATCGAATGCCTAAATGGGTGGAACTATAGGGGTTTTGGTAGAGGCCATGGCTCCCCCAAAGTGCACACTTTTTTTTGTGTCATTTATATAATGTTTATAATGGTTTCTTTCACGAAAAAGAATTGCCCACAAAATTTATGAAAAGTTGAGAATATTCAATTTCATTAAGTAGTAAGAGCATCTCCAACACACTATGCATATAATGCTTGTTAGCTAAAATGCCAATATAACTCACTTTTTCCAACTCCAACACACTAGGTATATTGGCATTTTGCCTTAACTCAAATTTACTAGCTAAATGTAGCTAGCTTTCAAAGGTTAAAATGTTCCTGACCCTTATGTTCATTTCCCTCCAGCTTTATTGCTAATGCAGCATTACGTAGAGTGAGTAGTGTTTAGATGATAGCTAAAATAAATCGCAGTGTTAAGAGTAGAAACTTGAAAAAAAGTAGGTAGGCAAAATATAATGTATAATTTATGGTAATCTTTGAGTATGCAAAATGCCTACTAGTGTTGGGGATGCTCTAATCCTTTATCAAGTAGAACATTAATATCTTTTTTTTTTTGGATTGGCATTGAGGTGTCTGCATCAAAACCCGACTAATTTCCAGAGGTGCACAGGCCCTCGGCATGGAGTTTTTTGGAAGTGCAACATGGTTCATTGAAGGTTTTCCCCCAGTCTGAAGGTCCCAAGGAATTGTTAGCACCTAAAAGATTTCGATCCCTGAACTTTGGCGGAGCACACTCCCAACACCCAAGGCCTTGCCACTAGGCCTACATTATCCAATCACTTCTATAAGGAGATAAAAAAGGAAAGGATTTAAATTCTAAACTTCTTGTAGACAATGACGCTCAATCTCTTGTGAATTGCAAGAATGCATAATCTTTATGGTGCACTATAGAAATTCAACTGTACATGTACACCCTCTTGCTGTCCAGTCCCCCAAGGAAAAATTCTTAGTTCGGCACACTGATGCTTATGTCTAGGTCTGGTCTGAACCCAATTTGGGCTAAGGGATTTCGCCTGTTGAACTGAGTGAAAAAAATGTGTTGATGCCTGAAAAGAGAAGTCAGGTTGGGTTCAGTTTCCTTGGGTTCAACCTGATGGAGTTGCATCATGTGTCTAGGGATATTTGTTCAACCTGATGAACTGATCTCTAGAGATGAAATTTTGAATATTCTTCAGACTTTGTTTGTGTGTTTAGATTGGGTGACATTACCTAATCTTGCGAACCACATAGATGGTAGGTTAGTTTAAAAGCTTTAGGTGAATTAATTTGAAACATGAATTTAATATGGAAATAAATCTCTAAAAGGAATTAGTAGAGGCCAATCTTAAAGATTGGGCGAAAGGGGGTGCTCGGTCATTGACCTTCCTCTTTCATGCCTAAACTCCTGAACCAAAACTTTTGGTTGTGACGAATCAGTGGCTTAAATCAAAATGGAGTTAGGGTTTTGTAGTTTCCTCATAAAAATTAGGTGGTGACTCCTATGTTTTGTGAATCGGTATTTGTTTGGTAATTGTGGGTGTATGATTTGGTCAATTGGATTTCCATAGTTCCTCGATAAATCAATAAAATGGAATCCATATTGTGATTGATTGCCAAATACTAACCTTCATGATCCACATTCTAAAAGGGTCAAATCCCACATGGGAAAAAGGCCCCAAAATGGTACTGACAATGTGCTTCATAGCTGGGCACCTGGTGCACGAAATTGTTGCAACTAAATCATGTCAACATATTATTTTGGGGATCTCGTAATGAAGACTGGTACATTTGGGATATAACTACAACAAAGAGAAAGTGAGTGGAGTTAAATGATCCATGTAACACCCTGATTTTTAAGAGATCCGAATCTATTAATAAGTAGTATTTTTGAGATGATTCATTAATACACACACACAAACACACAGACACAGACACAGACACACACACACAGACACACACACACAGATATATATAATCTAGTGGGATATGGATATACAACCGAAAACTTGAGAAATGAGAGACGAGATTAACATTTGAAAACCGCCCGTCAATATATATATATATATTCAGTCAATACATGAGTTACAATACAAGTGTCACATGCATCCTATATTCAAGCTCACTACATGACATGAATATATATTTTTTTGAACAACAACAAAATAGTATTATTTAAATAAAAGGTGAAAACAAGGGGAGGACAAGAAGTCCTCATACAAAGTCAAGAAATTGAAGCGAAAAACCGAAGAAACGAAAACTAAAACATAAAACAATCCACCACTAAGTGTGGCAAACAACAGCCCAATCCCTAGAGATCAAAAATAGGGGTATGTCCTTGAAAGTGGGAGACACACAAGCCCAAACTAAGGCCACATGCCTCTTCCTATCCCGCATAGCTTCCTTTTTTGATTCCTTCTCATTAACAATCCTTTCATTTCTTTCCAACCAAATGGTCCAAAAAATGGCAAAGACAATGCAAGACCACTATGTTTTGGCCTTCCACTACAAATGTTTGAATTCAAAAGAATGTGCCCTAAGGGCTTACATATATCAAGGGCCTTAACCTATTACAATAAAAAGGGGGTTCATCTCATTACAAAACAAGCTCTAGGCTTTACAAAATAAACAAAACAAAATGAGCTTGTCACTCCCACAATCCTCTAGCCATTATCTTGGCGGAGGCAATCCATCAATACTTGCAAATGGTTTTCCACGAAGGGATGATCACCAAGCCCAATAGAGACAATCTCAACTAAATAAATAATTATTGAGTATACATTGATCATGGATGCCAATACACATGCCGTTTCATGATAAAATAATTTTCAAAACATGAGATTTTCCAAACAACTTTCCAATTACTCAACTTTCATGAATTCAAAAGAGAATTTAACAATTAGAAAACACGGTGAATCCCTAAGTAAGTATCTGTCAGTAGTCTATCTAAGAACCACCAAAAACTATCCTCACTTTACCGGTTGCTAACCGGAAGAAAATTGGTACATACTTTGTGCGGGCTTCCGGTGCCAACTTGCATCAACATTTCAAATCATTTTATACGCTATCCGGATTCACCCACCATTATTTATTAATTCCAACAACATTTCAATAAACATGACAAAATCATGACTTGTTCAATGCGTCATGCTCGATGATAAAATGAGATGCTCAATGCATGATTTTCCAAATGGTTTCAATTATCATAAATCATCAATCAATTCTACAACACAACAATGCAACTCTCCACCGATTAACCCAAATAATTATCTCTAATTGTATCTCAATATATATCATAACCTCATGGCCATTTTCAATTCATCAAAAGAAGTATCAATTCCACAATTTCATCAACTTTCAATTTCTAATATTTTGAAAAATTTGGGGCTTTTGCCTTTTTGAAATGAATTTAACAAATTCATGCACAAAGCTAGTTTATTGAAAGGAAATTTCTTGAAAGTTTAGGATTATACACAAAAACCCTAATTTTGATACAATAATTATACAAAAATCTCTACATTTTCATAATCTCATAACTAATCAAAATGGCTGTTTGTTGCAGTTTCTATAAGTTGATTATAGCTTATTCTAATTTGGGAGTCATGCTAGACTATTTGGTGCAACTTCTGCCTACAGTTTATTAGGTAGAAATAGCTTAAATAAGAGAGATTCAGAGTGTGAAGCAAATATATGATGACATATTTATATTTTTGGATTGATAATACACCTCGGGTTGGTGATACAGATATATTAATTCTTGTAATTATGTTGACAGCCTTTTTTTTCCTTCCCTTTTTCGTCTTAGACTAAATACATTAAAAAGTTGAATGACAAAACTCTTCTGTTTCTTACATGCTCTTTCTGTTTGCAGTCGAGAAACAGGTGCTTTAAATCGAATTATTGATCGTGGTAGCCGTGCAATAAACTTCATCCTTTCTTCCATGGTATTCAATGTTGTACCCACCATCTTAGAGGTGCGACTCTATAACCTTTATTGTTTCAACTGGCATAATGGTTTAACCAATATGCAGTTGTCTGTGGGCTGCTTGCAATGACCACTTGAGGATTCACTGACATGGGTTTTTTGAATAAATTATTCATTTTTTAATCACTGCGCCATAATTTGCTTGGATCATATATATGCCTTTGCTTTTTGGTCTCTGAATGCAATTTTGTCAGATTTAACGTGTATCCTTCCAGATATCTATGGTATCAGGTATACTGGCATACAAATTTGGAGCACCATTTGCGTTGATCACTTCCCTATCAGTTGCTGCATATGTTATTTTCACATTGATCATAACACAGGTTATCCACTGCACATTCTTATTCTTCTTTTATTTATTATATTGTATGGTAGACTAATTTATTTTTAGTGAGTTAAGGAGTGTGCTTTGTTTCCTTTATCTTATGGTAGTCTCCTTATAATTGTTTCATCCACTGGCAACTGCGTATTCTGATATAGATGTTCACTGCACAACTCAGTTGTGTCATTTTACTTTTTACAGAGCCACAGAAGTTGTTCTGACTTAATATTTGTTTGGGCCAAACCTGCTTCCTCGTCTACTTTTTGATTCTCTTAAGCAGATGAAATTTATGCAATTGTTTTTTGTTCTACTTAAGTGTCACCCTTCAATTGTGTTTTGTAGTGGAGGACTAAGTTTAGGAAGGCCATGAACAAAGCTGATAATGATGCAAGTACGAGGGCAATAGATTCACTTATCAATTATGAGGTGAAGTATTTATTTATCTTTCTTGTATATCTTTCTTTTAATGCATACTAGATTCCTTATTTTTCTTGGGGGCCTTTCTTGTTGGTGATCTTTTCTCACCTAATGTCGTTACATATGCAGACCGTCAAATATTTCAACAACGAGGCTTATGAAGTTGAAAAATATGATGAGTTCTTAAAGAGTAAGTTGTTTGGTTGTTATAGAAGTTATTCACATATGATTGAACTAAAGATACAACTGAAGATAGAGCTGACTAAAAAATTTCATTACATAGTCGACCTTGAGTGGTTGGGAGAAGGACCTGTTACAGTAGCTGTAGTTGTTGTCTAATGCATATATGCTGATATATCTTAACGTCATCAAATTGAGTGGATTTTGCTGCTTATACTTGTACCACCTTATAAAATATGTGCAACGATGGTCTGGATATATACAATATAACATCATTGCAAATTGCAATGGTGGTTTGGGGCACGTAGTGCCCCCCTTGCTATAGTTTTCTGGCTTTTGTAGTGGCTTATGAATCCATTTTGTTCAGTATTATTGTAATTTAAGTGCCCAATTTGATTTTTATTTCCAAATAGAGTACAGTTAATTGATTCATGATGATAATTCTATCTTTCAGGGTATGAAGATGCTGCATTAAAAACGCAACGTAGCCTTGCTTTCTTGAATTTTGGCCAAAATGTAACATTTAGCGTAGCTCTATCAGCAGCTATGGTGTTGTGTTCCAATGGGATTATGACTGGCCAGATGACAGTTGGTGATTTGGTAAAATTCCTACTTAATATGTTTACTCATTAAATTTTTGTATGTTTGAAATGATGATTCACATAAATTATCCTCGGAATGTAGGTTATGGTAAATGGGCTCCTGTTCCAGCTGTCTCTTCCGCTCAACTTCCTTGGCAGTGTATATCGTGAGACTATACAAAGTCTTATTGACATGAAGTCCATGTTTCAGTTACTAGAGGTATTTAGCCGCTTCTTATGTTTCTCTCAGTTTCAGATTCAATAGGTCCTGTTTACTTTGTGTGTGACATGAATCTTGGGTCTTTACAGGTCTAGCCTGCATTTGTATTCATGTACTATTGAAATTTTAATATTAAAAAATGGTGATAGGTTTCATAAAGGAATTATGTTGTTTTTTGCTTGGTAGTTTTTTTTCATTTAATTTTTTTTTTTTTTCCTCTATACATGATATACCTTTTTTGATGTCACTCTAAAAAGTTAATAATTAACAAGGCAAAATTTGAATAAAAGAAATGTGTAAATTGTATGGTGTTGACACAAAAAGTCTCATATTTTGGGTTTTCCCAAAATATCCCTGTAATTGTTGTTTATGTAAAAATTAAATTTAGAGGAGGACAAGACTTGAAAAATGAGATCACGGGTTTGGCAAAAAAAGCCCTTACCACTTGAGCCACACATACTATGTATGCATTTTTCTTGGTAATTATTTTTATACTATTACTTTTTTTATTTTTTTGAATTTTTGCAGACCAATAGTTATTGTAATCTGGTTCCCTCTCCTTCTCTCTTTAAGAGTGTTAAATGGAAAGGTAACAAAAAAAGGATACTTGCAAAAAAAAGGTTAACAAAAATGAACAAATGATGTTCTCTTTTGTATGGTGTTTCTGTTTAGTGACTTCTTACCATCTTCAAGTTAAGTTGCATGATATTTTTTTTTCTTTAAACAATTAATGAGATGCAAATAAATAACCTTGGTGGAGGAGACAAGTGCAAAGTGCCCAATGCCAAAGAACTTAAATTGCCAATACTAGACACTATTTTAGTTATGCAGTCTGGCCAACGCCTTTCAAAATCTGTTGGTGCCAAACAAGAAGTACTAGATGCCTGGGAACTTCTTAGGGGACAACAATTTCAGTATGCTACTCTGTAATAGCACTACAAAGAATGCTGGGAAGTCTAAGGAAACCAACAACCAGGACCGGATTAAGCAGGATATAAAGAATGGATGATCTAAAGAGTAAAGATACCTCCAACCAGGACCGGATTAAGCAGGATATAAAGAATGGATGATCTAAAGAGTAAAGATACCTCCAACCTGCAGTATAGGGAAAACCTGTTGACTATAATTAAGGCCTCGTTTGGGAACATGCTATTTTAGTAACTTTTTAGCTTTTTGGCTAAAATATGAGATAAAAAAAACTAATATGTTTGAAATGACTTTTTGATTTTTTACGAAAAGATGTGCAAAAAGTAAAGAGAAAAGGGAATCTTTGACTTTTTGGTATAAGTTATAGGCTTTTTGATTTTTTTAATAACTTTTTGACTTTTAGACTAAAACACTGACATGCCAAACGAGGCCTAAGTCAGCTGTCGGTGAGAAATCTATCCAAGTGAATAGTCCCAATCATACTTAGTTATACAGAACATTTGGAGCACTGGTACAGTGGTACTTCCACTTGGGAATGAACTGTCAACTATTGGATGCAAGGTTTAATTTTTACTTGACAGAGAATGAATTCCTCCAGTCCTGCAATTACCAATGTTTTATTATCCACATCACCATCCATGTTATTATTATCAAGTAAATTGCGTTCAATGACAATTACAACCTACCAGTTAAACTAAATGAATAAGATCTAGACCCAATTTTTTTTTGTCCTTGTAAGATTTCGCAGTAATTTCTTGTCTTATGCCAATGATTTATCACATTTTGCAGGCTGAGTTAGCATTCTTTTTCTATTTTTCTTTTTTCTCCATCAATGTATTCAAATTATCATCATCTTTGTCATCAAGCTTCTCATTTGAGGATTCCAACTCAATCTTTTTTTGGAAAGAATTTGTAATGCAAATGCTCACCGCAAATAGGCAGTTAGATGCAGAAATTGAAGTTCTTGACACTTCAATTCAGGAAGTCAAACAAGTTTTGATGGTAACATAGGGTTGTAAACCTCTAGACGACAAAGAAGTACAATCTTCCAACACAGAAAATAGCTAGCCAAGATTCTCTAAAATATTTTTTCCTCTCCAAGTCTAAAGAAAATACCTCAATCTGTTAGTCTTCCAATCTAGGCAACGACAAAAACAATGGCTTTTGCTAGCCTCTTAATGCATACAACAGTGACAGAGGGATCAGTAGGTGCTGTGGAGCTTAATCCTCAACCCTACCTTCCAAATCTTCAAAACCTAGTAGGTTCGGAGTTGTAGCTCTGTGTAGTGGTTCTCCACTCAAAAGTCCCTTTCTCTGCAAATCAGCTCCTTTTTATACAAAGTCAAGAGGCTTCTTCAAGATATCAACTCAAAACAAGCTCATAATCCCCAAAAGAAAACGTAACTCTCCAACATCCCATAATTATTTCTAAGCCGGATCCCCTCTGGGCGTAAAACCTTGAAACATCAAAAACGCGCTTCACTAAAGACACATAATTATTCTATATACATATTTTCATGGGTTGCATCAATTTAGAGGTGGCAAAAAAAGTGGCTTAGGGAGGTTTCATTATTTTTTGGCTGTTATCATTTATTGTAGGACTATTTTGTCTTTGTTTTGTTGTGTCAGTACTTTGTGTTGGCAAATTGCCAGTGATGTAATTTTTCTTCCTCACTAGTCCAGTTTGAATGCCTACAAAATATTTTTCTTCAATGATTATAACAGGAGAAGCCTGACATTCGAGATGATCCTGATGCAAAGCCTCTGGAGTTGAAGGGGTGCAGCATTGAATTTGACAATGTTCACTTCAGGTTTTTTGTTTGTTTGTTTGTTTGTTTCTCTGGCTTTGCCTTCTATAGATAAAATTGGAAACATTTTTGAGCAAAAGCACATTACATGGTGTTTGAACACATCATAATTACAAAAATTGCGCATGTGTACAGTGCTGTCAACGCCACTAGGTAGTCATCAATTGGGTATACAATATACGCATTTGGTCTGAAATTATTGCTCCATGTTTTAAAAATTCCACTGGAGAGAGCTGAGCTAGTACAAAGTCTTCTGGTTATCATCAAATTACCTTGACAGCACTGATGAAATATTGGGTCTCTCAACTTTTTTTTGCGAGTGCATGTTTAATATACGTGATACTTGATTTCCCCCCCCCCCCCCCCCCCCCCCCTGTTATGCACATTTTCCAACCTTCTGTGTCTTCTTCCATATTGCATAATGAACTTTCTGAAGCCACCGTAAGTTTTATCTTTTACTGTTTATTTTATCATTGCTTGTAAATTGGGTTCTGTAAACTAGGTCTTCCCTCAAGAGACTCATTCTATTATGAGATAAGTACTCTTTGTTTGTGTCTTTTCTTACCTATCATGTGGTAAATTCTTTGATAGACAGCTTTTCTTGTAGTAAATTTAGTTGGTTGTTAGCAGTCTTATATAATGTTCTCCTTGAACTTGACTAAGAATCAATGTTGTATTAGCCCTTGCAAACTTTTGGTCTAATTCAAAATTTGTGATTTTTTTTAAAGTAAATGTTTTAATTTTCATTCCACCAAATTTTGAACTTATCTGCAACCAACTACTGGTTCTACCTGACCTTAAAGAAAGAGAGAGGGAGGGAGGGAGGATTTGAACTGTATTGACCATTTCCACTTTTGTAATGGCTGTGGATTATTACTAGCTGATGGACATTCTCTATTTCTCTTCTTGCAGTTATGTGCCAGAAAGAAAGATTCTTGATGGGATATCCTTTGTTGTGCCAGCTGGAAAGAGTGTTGCTATTGTTGGAACCAGTGGCAGTGGTATGCTTTCAGACGTTTCATGATTCTTCAATTATGGTGCAAGTTTCTGAAATTTTTTGAAAGTGTATAATACACCAAAAATTTCCAAAATGATATAAATTATGTGATCTTTCTCTTCTTTCTTCTCTTCATATTCTGGTAGCCCCACTAGTGGTTGTATGGCCTCTTTTTCCTTCTCCCCCTTTTGACAAGTTATGTTACTTCACTTACGACAACCATCTAGACTTTCTTTAGGCATGTAAATTTGGCCTGCGGGCTCACTCGAGCCCCACCTTAATTTGGGCCAGCTTTGTTCTGAATCTTAGTTATTGATTCATGGGTCCAGAGTGAGACGGCAAGAGTGTTGTTTATCAAAATACCTTGAAAGCGAGAGCATTTAGTGTATGCATATACGTATATTTATGTACTATCGGTATATATTCATTTACATTTTCTAAAGTAACATTCAGATTTTTATGCCTCATTACTTGTTTAAGAAACTACATTTAATAGTATGGCATTTCCGATGGCTTATAGAGGGAGAGCATCTGTGTTGAGAGTTGAACAGAAGATTATTATCATCAAAATCGTTGAGGAGTCGAGGGAATTAGTGGAGATAATCGAAAGAAATCGAGCGAAGCTTTTCTGTGAGGATCGATTTGGGAGGTGTTTTCTAGGTAAAGGAAGCTTTGATAGAGGCGTGGAAAAGTTGATGAAGGAAGTTTTTTAGCAAATATAGAAGTCATTCCGTGTTTTGTCTTCAGAGGTTCAATAACAAGAGGGGAGCTTTCGTTGAGTTGTCTAGGTGGACAGCAGGGATTAAGAGAAGCAATGTCATTATTCCGGTGGGGGTTGATGGACAAGGATGGCTACACACAGCTGAGTTGCTTGGTAGGATCATTTGTGGAGGTTACAAAGGTAATGAGGGGATTAAGGCTGATAGGAGAGGGATCAGGACGAGTCAGCCTTCAGGGACTTCTATGTCTCACATGGAGAAGGCCATCACAGGGGAGTTCCGAGGCCATATAATAGGGGCAACCAGAGGTCAATACACAGGGGTGACCAGAGGTTGATCATATGCTGAGTTGTTTAAGGTCGAGTCTTCATATTTGGCAAGGAACAATGTGAGCATTGATTTGAATCACGTGGTAGTGTGTACCAGAACTGATTTCTTTATTAGTTGGGAACATATTGAAAGAGAATTATGCAAATATCTTAAGTGTTCTGTCACTTTTCGACCTTTTCAATTAAATCGAGCTGTATTCATCACCAAGAGTATGAAACAAGCTACAGAGTTTGGAGGTTTTGCGATGCGATTTTTCGACAAGGGTATTGCAGTGAAGTTGGAGAGTTGGTCTGACAATAGGCATAGTTGTCCCAATGTCATTGCTTCATATGGTGGCTGGGTTGCTATCTGCGATTTACCCTTTCATCTATGGAATGAGGAAACATTCGAAACGATAGGGTTGAAGTGTGAAGGATTGCTGGAAGTGGATTGTAGGACTAGCACCTTTACGAACCTTTTTGAGGCTAGGATGAAGGTGAGAGGATTCGATTCTGGGTTTTTACCAGCCACTGTCGAAGTCATGACGGGGAAAGCATCGTTCAGAGTTCGCTTGAAGCCTCTGTCTAGACCTATCAGGAGAAGAGATATGTCTCGGCCATGGATTCTCCGGCAAGACGCTTTAGATTCCAGCGCCGGCGGTAGGGGAGATGAGAAATTCGAAGGGTCTGTAAGGACACGTGGCATAGTGGAGGAGGATAGACAGTTGGGTAGACAGAGTGCATTGATCGGTGATGTTTCCGAAGTCGCGCATGACTCAGGGATTGGGGTCATCGATGTACAAGGAAGACTAAGTGGTGTTAGGAGGGATAAGGAGCTTGGGCCGGATTATCATTTGGGTTGGGTTGGTAATTCCCAATGGGCCCATTAATTCCTTCGGTCCGATCTTACAACAAATTGGCCCAAATGTTTTAGAAAATCCTAAGGCTCAGGATTTCGGTGAATCAGATGTGGGTGTTGACCCAACATTTGATTTGGGCCCTACCCACAGCAGTTTATCGGCAGATGGTGCTCCGGGTAGGGCTCCGATGCTGGTTTCTGGTTCGGGTCAGGCGCATAGTCGAGCTTCGGAATTGTCGAATGAACTCAGCAATGGAAGTCGTCTTCTTCGTAAGGGTCTCGCAAGGATTGATCTTGGAGATGTCGCGATTAGCAAGATCGGGTCGGACCCACGTTTGAAGCTTAACCCGAATGAGATTCAATTGGGTTTAGCGGATCTTGTTGATTGATCGACAGGGGACCTTTCACAGCCTCGATGCGATAATCTTGATTATGCGATGGTGGATAGAGCTGAGTTGGATGTTCCTCAGGCTGTCGATGTTTTGGCAAACGAAGTGGAGGAAGGTTTGTACAATCCTTACGAGGTGTTGCAAGCATTGGATGAGTATGGGTCTTCTGAGCATTCTGAGGATTCTTCAGTTCAAGAAGAGAGAGACGATGGTATAGAGGAGAGAGGAGAACTCTTGGATCCTAATCTTAACTGGTTATTTCATGAAAAGGAGATCTTGGACTCTGATAGCAAGAATCGCATCGAGGGTAAGGAGTGTGATGATGGTTCTGATTCTTGTGGAAAGGTCGGTGATTCTTATGAGCAGGGCAATATGAATTCTGCACTTTCTGACCACATTCAGGCTGTTATTCCTACGCCAATTTCTGGGTCAATCTTTGGGGGGGGGAGGGAGTCACATGATGGTCCAATCTTTCTTCATTCTAGTAGAGTGATTTCCAATGGGGAGGACTTTGTGTCTCTTGCACCCAATAATAGTTTGGATACCACTGATAGACTGTTTCCACTTGCGGCTAATGAGGAAGATCATAGGACAGAATTTTCTGAGGGAACATCTCGGGATCATGGGCTAGGGGTTACAGATGTTTCAGTAACTAATGTTGATGAGACTGAGCACTGGTTGAAAAGGATGAGTAAATACGTGTCTTTTCCATTGGAGGAAGGGGATATTTCCCATTTTGTGCACTTACTTGATACTCTTGGATTGTCTTTAGTAAAGAATAACGGGTTAAAGTCTAGGTCCAAGAAGAGGGTGTTTGTATCTAAGGGGGGGTAAATCTCAAAGAAGTTCGGGACATAGAAAAGGGGGGAGGGAGTTGAGGAATCTTGCGAGTGGCATTAATTATGAGGGTAGCGATAAGGAGGCTAAGGGTGGTCTTGATGCTCAATGAAGATTTTGAGTTGGAATGTTACAGGATTACGGTCCTATAGAAAGAGGGTGGTAATAAAAGATTTCTTGAAAGTTCATTAGCCAGATATTGTCATGTTCCAGGAGACTAAATGCGAGGAGTGTGATAGGTCTTTTATTAGGAGTATTTGGGGGACTCGATTTAAAAAGTGGGCTGTATTACCTTCTAGTGGGAGATCGGGGGGTATTTTAATTATATGGGATGACAGAATTGTATCGGAGTGTGAAATACTATTGGGGGTTTTTTCATTGTCTATTAAGTTTCGAAATCGGGATAATAGTGAGTGGTGGTTATCAGGAGTTTATGGCCCCAATCTATGTTACACGGACTCGTCAGTTTTGGCGAAATGCAGTGTCGACCGCGACACGACTGCGAATGCGAATGCAGTCGGAATCCGGACGGGATATGGCATGGAAGAAGTGGATCTGGCATAGAAGAAGAGGATATGGCATATGGAAGTAAGAAGAGATGACATACCGTGATTAGGGCTCTAAAAGTGCGATTAGGGCTTCGATGTCTTCTTATCTCTCACTCTCACTCGATCGTTCTCTTAAATCTGTCTCTTCTCTCGCCCTCGATCATCTTCATCTCTTTCTTCTCTCTGGTTCGATTCGATCAACTTTGTCTCTCCCTCGCGATCGCTTTTTCTCCCTCTCTCTCTCTCTCTCTCTCTCTCTCTCTCTCTCTCTCTCTCGTTTTTTCTTCTTGATTCAGATCTGCCTATCTATTGTATCTATCTATTATTATAATAACTATAATAATAATAATAGTTAATAACTTATAATAATAAATGTTATTATTATATATTATATAATATTATTATATAACATATAATAATTATTATTTATATTAAATAATAATTATTATATAACATTAATATATTTATAACTTATATATATTAATAAAAAAAATAATGTAAAATAAAATAAAAAAATGAATTAGAACAAATTGTTTAAAAAATATAATAAATAAATTAAATAATTAATGTATATTAAAATAAAAATATTTATAAAAAATATATATATAATATAACTCATCTTCATAGATTTTTATTTATTATTTATATAATATAACTCATCTTCATATAATAAATATTTAAAAAAAAAAAAAAAACACTATTTAACGTATCCCCGTACTCGTATCCAAATTTGGATACATATCCACGTATCCTTAATTTTTAATTTTGAAGTATCCGACCCTTAGATACGCACCGGCACCCGATACTCATACCCGAGTCTGTGTAACATAGGCCCTAATAGATCTAAGGATCGTCGGGTTTGGTGGGAGGAGTTAGGGGGTTTACTTGGGCTTTGTGCTCCTAATTGGTGTGTGGGCGGTGCCTTCAATGTGGTTAGGCTAGTGTCTGAAAAGCTTAACGGGGCGTCTTCAAACAGAAGTATGAGGGATTTTGATTCTTTCATCCGGGAGGGTGCATTGATTGATCTTCCTTTGAGTAATGCTAGATTTACCTGGTCCAATCTTCAAGAAAATCTTGTGTGTTGTAGATTAGATAGGTTCCTTCATACCTTGGGGTGGGAAGAGCTGTTTCCCGACATTAGACAAGAGGCATTACCTAGGGTTGTGTCCGATCATTGCCCGGTGATTTTTGAGAGCTGTTCTTTTAAATGGGGTTCCTGTCCCTTTAGGTTTGAGAATGCGTGGTTAGAGGATCGCTCTTTTAAGGGTTATTTGAAGGACTGGTGGGAGAATTGTAGGCCCCAGGGGTGGGAGGGTTTTAAATTCATGCGTAAGCTGAAAGGGGTTAAGGAAAATTTGAGAGATTGGAAGCATGAAGTCTTTGGCGATTCGACTAAATTAAAGGCGGAGTTAGTGAGAGGTATTGAGGAGTTGGATGCAAAGGAAGTTGGAGAGGGTTTATCTAGGGCTTTGAGGGATGAAAGAAACATGCTTCGAATGAGACTAGAAGAGACGGTTTTTAGGGAGCAGATTTTTTGGGAGCAAAGGGCTAAGTTGAAATGGGCAAAGGAGGGTGATATAAATTCTAGATTTTTTCATCGTGTTGCATCAGGGAAGAGGCAAAAAAACCTTATTAAGGGGGTGTTTGGCAATTAGAGGTTGAGGCTGTTATAGCCTCTTTTTGGAAAATTAGCCTAAAAGCTACACTGTAGCACTTTTATACTGATTTTCAAAAAAAAAAAAAAAAAAAGAAAAAAAGAAAATTAGGCTGCTGTCCGGACAGTGTAGGCACAGCCTACACTGTCACAGCCGGACAGTGTTAGAGCAAGGGTAAAATTACTATGTTGCCCCTTTATATCAATTTTAAAAATAAAAAGTTAGGGATAAATCTGTCATTTTAAATTTAAACATCATTTCAACACACTTTCCAATACAACAACTCAACTAAAAATTCATCTCATCTTCCCAAACATAAAAACTAAAATAGCCACTAAAATAACCAAAAAGCCAAATAGCCTACTAAAATAGCCACTTCCCAAACGAGGCCTAAGTGTTTGGAGGTTGAGCAAGGGTTAGTAGTGAATAGGGAAGAACAAATTGTGAGTGAAATTTTCAAATTTTACTCGAACCTCTACTCTGATGGAGGCGTGGATAGGCCAGGGATTGAAGGCCTAAATTGGGCCCTAATTAATGCCTCTTCAGCTAGATGGCTTGAGAGGCCCTTTGATGAGTGCGAGGTGCGTCAGGCTATATTTGATTGTGAGAGAGATAAGGCTCCAGGCCCGGACGGTTTTTCAATGGCATTATTTCAAGAGTGTTGGGATATAGTGAAAGGTGATTTAATGAGAGTGTTTGGTGAATTTTTCGAGAGTGGGGAGGTTAACCTCTGTACCAACGCATCCTTCATTTGTCTTATTCCCAAGAAAGAGAAATCGGTGAAGATTGGGGATTTTAGGCCCATTAGCTTGGTCACGTCGCTTTACAAAATTTTGGGGAAGGTTCTTTCCAAAAGAATTAGAGATGTCCTTGGGGAAACGATTTCTCCTTCACAAGGTGCCTTTGTGCATGGAAGACAAATTTTGGATGTGGTTTTAGTGGCCAACGAGGTTGTGGAGGAATATAGAGCTTTGCATAAGGAGGGGGTTCTTTTCAAGGTAGATTTTGAAAAAGCATATGATCATGTGGATTGGGGCTTTTTGGATTTCGTTTTGGAAAGGAAAGGTTTTGGTTTTAGGTGGAGGAAGTGGGTTTGGGGGTGTGTGTCTTCGTGTAATATGTCGGTTATTGTGAACGGAAAAGCAGGGCATTCTTTTCATGCATCTCGGGGATTAAGGCAACGAGACCCATTATCACCTTTTTGATTTATTGTGGTGGTTGATGTGTTGGGGAGGCTACTTGATATTGCTAAGGAAAAGGGGATTCTTGAGGGGTTAGTGGTGGGTAGAGATAGGATTAGTGTGACTCACTTGCAGTTTGAAGATGATACTTTATTTTTCTTTGCTAAGGAGGAAGGTAAGATACGTAATCTACTTATGCTTTTAAGGATCTTTGAAGTTGTATCTGGCCTTAAGGTCAATTTTTCTAAGAGCAGTGTTGTGGGAATTAATCTTGAGTGTAGTTATGAGTGTCGTTTGGCAGACATGTTGGGTTGTCCCATTGAGAGGTTCCCTTTTAAGTATTTGGGACTTTCATTGGGTGGTAATCCTAGAACAGAGGCCTTTTGGAATCCAGTCCTTGTTAAGATTGGGAAAAGATTGGAGGGCTGGAAACGAGCATTGTTGTCAAAGGGTGGGAGATACACTTTGGTACAGTCAGTGTTGAGTTGTGTTCCTATTTATTTTTTGTCCCTTTTCAAGATACCGGTCCGTTTTGCAAGGCAAATTGAGAAACTTTTGAGAGATTTCCTTTGGGAAGGGTGTGATGAGGGTAAGCGGGATCATTTAGTTAGATGGGAGGTTGTTTCTCTTCCTCGTCATAAAGGGGGTCTTGTTATTGGGAACATTGTTGCTAGAAACATTGCCCTCTTGAGCAAATGGTTGTGGAGATTTCTCGAGGAAAGTGAGTCTTTATGGGGTTCTATCATTAAAAGCAAGTATGGAATTCAGGTTAATGGTAGAGATTCTATTGTGGTTAGTAGGGGCAGTTGTTGTTCTCCTTGGAAGTCTGTCTCTCGGTTGTATCCAATTGTGTCTCGGTTTTTCTCTATGAAAGTGGGTGATGGGGCTAGTATACGTTTTTGGGAGGATGTTTGGGTTGGGGATACATCTTTTGATATAGCTTTTCCACTTTTATATCGATTGGTTCAAGCTCGAAATGTTTCAATTGAGTCGGTGGCACGGTCTCATATGGCACCAATATCTTGGGATTTCAACTTCCTCAGGAATCTTAGTGATAGGGAGTCTCTTGAGTTGACATCTTTGTTGATGTTGGTTGGCGGGGTTTCCTTAGCACCATATCCCGATAAAAAGGTGTGGAATCTCAGCTCTTCAGGGGTCTTTTTTTGTAAATCTTTGTTTGATAATCTTATTGATAAGTCATCCGTTCCTTTGTTTCCTCTTCACATGAAAATTTAGAAAGCGGGTGTCCCTCATAAAGTGAAGTTTTTCATGTGGTCCTTAGCTCATAGAGGTGTTGTGACCAATGATCTATTCCAAAGGAGAAGGCCAAATCACTATCTTTGCCCTCAATGATGTGTGATGTGCAAGAGGAGTTCGGAATCAACGGATCATCTCTTTCTTCATTGCTCGGTGGCTATTCAGTTATGGCAGCGTCTATTTGGCTTGTGTGATGTTAAATGGGTTGCTCCACGGGATTGCACACATATGCTTCTTGTTAAGTTTGATGGGTTCGGCGGATCTAAGCGAGCCAAGTCATTGTGGTCTTGTATTGTTTGTGCCATTTTCTGGATCATATGGTTGGAGAGAAATGCACGGATCTTTGATGAAAAGGAGGCTGATGTAGTTTCGTTGTGGGATAGGGCTGGATTTTTGGCATATTTTTGGGCCTTTGTGTCTCCTTCTTTTACGGGAATCCCTCTTTTTTTGATTTCTAGGGATTGGGCTGCTATTTGTAATTCTTAGTGTTTGGGTTTGCTTGTTTTTTCTCTTTTTATGTTCGCTGTGTTTTACTTTCATTATGCTCCTTTTCTCTGTATGAGGATTTCTCGTCCTCTTTTCTTTATTCTTTAATAAATATATTTCGTTGTTGTTTCAAAAAAAAAAAAAAAAGAAACTACATTTAATATAAATATTAAGATGTAATATGTCAAAGAATTAAAAAAAAACCACAGATATTACTCATTGGTATTGTTGGTCTAGCGGTAAGCAAGTTTTGGTTGCTTCTCTTGGCACTCTCTTCCCCAACCATTTTTGACTTCTTATGGGTTTAATTGCATTGAGGCAGCAGGGGTGGGCTACCGTGTGTCTCGTACCATTAAGAGCACATATGATGGCTCACTACTAATTAGAAGTTCAATCCGTTTCAAATTCAATTATTTGATTAGTTTTTGCTTTAAATTCACCAATTTGAAAATTAGAGCACGATCTGCCACCCCACTTAAGAGGATTAGACCAAGTCCCGGAACCCTTCAGTTATGGCTTGGGCTGAGGTATTTGTAGTGTGGATTGCCCCATTTTTGTAGGAAAAACTGAAAAAAACCGAGGGCTCACCAAAAGCCTGGACTGAGGCCCTACCCCCCTAGGGCCATGGGCTGAGCCTAGGGTTGTAAGAATAGGCCTGACCTAACCTGAGATTTGGTGGGAGTTTGGTTGGCTTGGCTTGAGCTCAACCCAGCCTGGCAGAAACTGGGTCTGGCCGAGCTGTTATACATGCCTACTTTCCTTGTTCAAGTTTGCATGAAGACTGGCTTCACATTTTTAAAGAGGCCACTAGTGTTTGTTGCCAGAGAGAGCAATATTTTCAAATTAAGAACTCATCTTCACAACTCGAGAGAGAGTTTATTGGTAGTCAATCTCATCACAGAATCAAGTCTAACTGTAATGATCAACGACATAATGCACTAGAAATCACATCTCAACGTTAGTCAATCACTTTTAATTCTTCAAGTACTGTCAACTTGGATCTCTACCAATATTTTTATCCTTCTTAATAATTATTCATAAGTAAATCGAGATGGCAGCTTTGATAATTTTGGTGTAATTTCTTTTCTTTTCTTTTCTTGTGGATAGTCATGTTTATCAATCAAGAGACCAACTTGAATACTTTTGTTGGGGTTCCTGTCGCCAATTCTAATGCTCTTCCTTGATTTGAGTCCTGTGTAAAGTTATGTGCAACTTGCCACTTACTTAAAGTTATGTGCAACTTGCCACTTGTGTAATTATTTTTTTTAACCTTTTGATGACTTGGTATTGGGAATACCTTCCTTAACAGCCCAACCTGCTTCTGTTCCCTTTTCTTCTTTCTGGTGGTCCATCAAATTTATGTTTTATTGTGGCAAATTCTTGGTCAATGCTATAGCATATGGTCTTAACGTCGAGGTTCATGAGAACTTAAGTTGTTGAGGATTCTGGATTTTATTTTCTAAATGGGAGCTTGGTATTATTTACAATAATTTTGTAGTCCATTATTTAGCTTTTTTGTTTTTATTTTTCTTTAGTTTTCCATGGCATTCTGATTTCTTCCTCTCTTGTATTTTTGAGAAGACTTGTTTCTTTAGGGTCAATTTTCTTAGAAGATTTACCTCACATGTTTCAAGTCTCACCTGAAAATCCTATCCTGGAGATGTACTGTGCAATTACTGATATATCATTTCGAATTACCACAAATACTTTCTTTCTTAAGATTTACTTCATGATTATGCTTGTCCTTGTTGAATCTGGCAACTATTCTTCTATTTACCTATGAAGTATTATTGATTTTTTATTGTGCTCCATTAAGAATATCATCATCCTTTTGCATCACCTGATAATTTTTTGCACATCACCCTTGATGTGTAAATTGGATTTGTGTGCAGGGAAGTCGACCATTCTTAGATTGCTCTTCAGGTTGTTTGACACCCATTCTGGAAATGTAAGCACTGCTACTATGATATTTGGATGCTTTTAGTCTGAGTAATGCCCCAATATTTTCATCATCTGCCTATGTTTTACCCACCAAGGCCTATGGTCAATTATTGAATGAATAATACCTCGAAACTGGACAAAAAGACCTTTAAGAAAAAAGTAGTTTTTGAACGATATTCTGCTATCTGGGCTCTGCATGATTGCATCTAGAAGTGCCAGGGTCCTGCTTCAAAATGGGTTCACTAGGAGTAAGGGCATATCTTCAATCCTTAACACCCTTCACTTTTTGACCCAAACTTATACCAAATTGAGTTTTACTTAGATTTTTACCCAAATCAAGGGTGACTCAAATGTTTACTCAAAATTTTCTAGGCTATTTTTTGGCTCTCAAATTTATGACTTTGCCATTAATGAAGCTTTTACTAAAATTTATGCTTAAATATAAGTTTGTCCAGTGATTCATATCAAATAAAGGTTTTACTGAATTTTTCATTCAAATTTGATTAAAATTTTAAGGGTTGGAGATGGCCTAATGACACATATCTAGTGAGGGATTGGTGTTGTAATTGTTTCGGAAAGATGGTCCCTTCACAGAGGGTTGTGTTCATGAGCTTCATTTATCATGTTGTGCTAGATGTCAATTTTACTGGCTATCTTTAAGTTTTTGAGTTTTTTCCTTGTCAGTCATGCTACTGGGACGGAAAAGTACCATGCACAAAGTTACCTTCTCATTTTCTCAACCTCTGTGAATGTTTTTCTCCTAGTGCTGTGATATTTGTTTTCCTGTGCAAGTTTGGCCCAGTGACCAGAGGCTAAGGGGTTTGCTTTTCTTTGACTTAAATTTGCACACAACATTATCAATTGCTACTTGACAGATAAGGATAGATGGTCAAGATATACAGAAGGTAACATTAGAGAGTCTTCGAAAGCCTGTCGGTGTTGTTCCACAAGACACTGTGAGTTTTCCATATCTTGTTTCATTACTTCCCTCTTTTCTAATTTCAATCCTTAGGTTCCCCAGGTTAATTTAATTTAATTATTTATTTATTTATTTTTGTAGTCTTAACATCATAATACAAGCAACTCATGTTGCACTGACAGGTACTTTTCAATGATACAATATTTCACAACATTCATTATGGTCGTCTTTCAGCAACAACGGAGGAGGTTTGTGGCAAAATTTGTTATTTACTTTTCATTGCTTCTACTTGTTAGGTCATGTGATGTTTCTTTTCAATTCCCATATTCTTTTCCCCCTTCTAGGTGTATGATGCGGCTCGACGGGCAGCAATTCATGACACTATCATGAACTTTCCAGAAAAATATTCTACTGTGGTAGGGGAACGGGGCCTGAAGGTGAGAAACCAGCTGCTTTTAACTACATGATACATCTTTCTGTCATCCTTTGCATGGATCATCTGGGGAAAGGGTAGGTTAGCTCTGTTACATGAATTGGGTGAGGGGTGTGGATAACTAGGCTTTTACATCTGACACTAGGTTTATTTGATCCCTTAATCTGAGGATATGAGGCTGCTGTTAAGCAGTCATGTTTTTTAGAATTCTTTTGTTTCTTAAATTAAAATGGTGTCTTTACATATAGCACAGATGATCAGCATGGTACTATTGAAGAAATCATGTTGTAGAAGGAACATTATAAAGGAGTTTTATTTAGGAATATATAGTGAACTTGAATTATTTGAAATGTGGGTGAATCTCCAATCAGATGTGTTGGGCACAAATCCCATATGCATACAGAGGTGTCATGTGTCTGACACGGTTGCTTCACTTATTTAAAATGTATATGTAGCACGTCTGCCCTTTCAAGTTACTGTAGCCACTGTTGCCAGAGTAACCCTAAAATTTTGATAATCGGTCAACTCCATATTCCATTGGACTGTGGAAGAACATAGAAGACATCATTCCGTCAGGTTTAGAAAAAAGTTTGTTGGTTGTGCTTAATCAGGTTCTGATATGCAAATTCTTCTTGGCCAGGCCTTTCAGCTTGCCAAACTTTAGTTTGGGGCCAATTTATGACCCACCAAATTGTTTACTTGCTCAATCTTTCTTCTGTTTGTCTTTCTCAAATGCCTATCAGTGTTTGGAGTTTCAGACATGTTAGTTGAGTATATATATATATCTATTACATATTCCTTAGCATTATTAGACAACACCTACGTTACCTAGAACACGGATCATTCTGGTACAAGAAACGGGTGGTATGCCACTTTCTTTAAAATATGGTATGATAGGGGTATACTTCTTAATTTGACATCCTGATGTAGAATGGCTATGAAGAAATCTGTTCAACTATTCGATTGATCTCAAAACAGAATAAATGGAGAATTGGTCTAAAAGAAAAGATCAAAAGGGGCAAGAAGAATAAGAAGAGAGAATAACACAAGGGTCAAAACCCTAATCTCACAAAAATGGCTACTCCTAAAACTCTTTCGATATTTTTTAATTCAAAGCTAACTAAAACTATTACATAAAAGGCCATATATAGGCATCGTAAAAAACCTTAATTATGATTACCAAAAATAGAACACTTCACCAAATAAAACTCTAAATTAAATTAAACATCATAAATAAATAAAACTACAAAATCTCTAATTTCTTCTTTGTCCCATGTGTTTCTGTTCCCCAATCACATCCAATATATTATAGTGTACTTTTCTTTAAATTAAGAACTTTTAATGAGAAAATAGAAAAAATTCCGAGATCGCTTTGGATTGTTAAATTCACCTTTTTGGAACGAAAGTTTACCATGTTTTGGAACATGCATGCCAAAACGGAAATCGCTAGTGTGTTAGTGTTTTCTAGTAAGTACTCCAGGAGAAGTGATGTGCTGTGGTTCCAGAATGGCATTTGGTCTTACTTGGTGCATGTGCCCCTTGTCTCTGAATAAATTGAAGTTTACTACTTCTGTATTCTTTTGGATTGCACATTAAAGATTCATCCTTATTGCTTTAGGCTTTGTTTGGATAATGGATTTGGGTAGGGATTTGGAAAGGGAAAGAAACAGGCAAGGGAAAAATGAATGAAATATAAGTTTAATTTTTTCTCCATTTCCCTTACCTTGTCCTTTCCCTTTCCAAATCCCTACCCAAATCCATGATCGAAATACAACTTTATTGTCAGTAGTTTGCTAATAGGGTGAGGATAACTTCACTTCTTCCTAGCCTAAGTATAAACTAAATACAAATAATTTCACATATTCCTGGTTGTCAGAAATGTTAATGGAAAAACTTCTTTACTAGGTTTTGAAAATCTTGTTGGAGATATTTTGATAAGTCCCAAGTAAACAACATTTTAAGTATGTAGTTTGGTGAAACCTTGATAATTTTGAACCTTCAACTGTAGATACCTACAAATCGTAGAAAAAGAAGAGTGAAAGAAAATCTGAAAAAACCTAACATGATTAAGTTGCCGACTGTTTAATGTCCAAATTATTTATTTTCAAAAGTTTTTCTTTTTATTTTCAATGGGAAATTGTATTTCCAGTAATTAGGTGATGCTTTTATTTCCTGCAGTTAAGTGGTGGTGAGAAGCAACGTGTGGCACTAGCTCGTGCATTCCTGAAAGCACCTGCCCTTCTGTAAGTGTCTTTTCTTTCAATTTTTTCTGCTTTGGTTTGTTTGAGTCACCATCCTTGTGGTCAAATGCCGCCCTTGTGTGCACCTACATAGTGCTTTCTGTTTGTCTCTCACATCTGGTCCTTGGTCAACATACAGCTTTTTAATCAGATCTCATGATCACTAATCCTGAATATTTGCCGCCACATTAAGCTGGTACAAAGAGACAAGTTTAAATTTTAAAATTGTCCAATACCTTTGCTCATATATCGCTGGTTGGCTGGTTGAAATGAGTTGCTATTTTAGCATCATATGTTTTACGTAATTTTCTCATTTTGACAAATTGAAATAATTAAGGAATCCTTTGAGCAACTGACATAGGTATCCTCTCCCCTCTTTTTGTTGGATTAACTTGTGCATGTTCTAGTATTGAGTGTCATCTAGTGTCCCAATAACCACCACACATTTTTTTTTCTTCTTTATTTTATCTATTGCACATAATCATCTTGTAACAATTTTAGTTCTGACTTCTTTGCCATGCGGCACGGCCATTTCTACCATATCATATACACTGGAAATTCATGAACCTAAATTATTGACAACCGTACATTTTAAATCATGAAGTGCAAGTGGCCTTATGTTTGTTCAGAATATAAGTTGATTGCAGAATGCTCCAGAGCACCTTCCTCACTTTGTACATCCCATACTTTGCGTGAAACATCCCCTTGTCAACTTTCACTACTTACAGAGCGAATTCAAGTTCAAATTAATGATTGCTTTTCGCAACTACTGGCTACTGACTAGTTGCTTTTCTCCTAGAGTTACTGAAGTTACATTGTGTGCTCATTTTTTTTTTTTTTTTGGTTTTAAAAATTTGTCAATTGTGAAATCTGCTTATATTTTGGAGTTTTACTTCTTCATAGTTGGTCCCAATCTTAGGAAAGGGAGGGTCTAAGGTTTTCCTTTCAGTGAGGAAGTGAATGAATTGTAACTACAAATTACAATTGAAACTGACGCAGGCTTTGTGATGAAGCTACTAGCGCACTTGATAGCACAACGGAAGCAGAGATATTAAGTGCTTTGAAGTCCCTTTCTAACAATAGAACTTCAGTCTTTGTAGCTCATAGGCTTACGACAGCAATGCAGTGTGATCAGGTAAGCATTCTTGGTATTAAATTTGTTTTTTTTTTTGTTTTGTTACATTTATCAAGGTTATAGTTGGGATGCATTGCTTCTTGTTTTCATGGGCTTGGAATGGTATGTTTGATTGTGTTTTCGTATTCTGTTTTCATTTTCTGGAAAACTTATTGCCTTCTGTTGTTAAATTGTATTTCAACTTTATGTACCTTTCCGCAAAATTTGTCTTCATTTCTATCAATCTTCCAACTTCTCCAATTAAGAGATTTACACCACTCTTGCCTTCAGAACTTTACGTCTCTTTCCCCTTTTAATTTTTTTTTCTTGCAAGTTGGGCATACAAAAGAACTTGTGGCCTTCTAACAATTCAGAGACGCATTGTCATCTATATACATAAACAAACCATTTTTCGTTTGGATTTTTTTGGAATGTGAATCTACCTTTGACATATATATATATATATATATGCTTCACTGAGCTATAAATTTGATATTTTTGATTAATTGTTGTCAGATTATAGTTCTGGAGAATGGGAAGGTAGTGGAACAAGGACCCCATGAAAATCTCTTGTTGAATGCCGGAAGATATGCCCAGCTCTGGGGACAGCAAAATAACTCTACTGATGGAGCTGATACAGTTGCAAAAGTGGTGGCATGAAAAAAAAAATATATATATATATATCTTTCAAAATTCAAAATTATTTTTGTGTGTCGTGTACAATTAGTATTCAGGTATTTATTGTCAATTAATAGTCAGCATGACTCAATTAATAGTCAGGTTTAGCATTTTCCGGTATTTTTTGGTTTTTATCATTCTTGAGAACTTCTGCTAGCTTTATAAAAGGGTTGGCAAATTGGCTTACTTCAATCTAATGAAACATTTAAATTTGGCACTTAGGGGCCGGTTTTAGAATTATTTATTTAGAAGTCTTTTTTTCTTTAATCATCAATATCTTCAAAATATCTTTACCTTATCTCATTCAACACTTACCATAACACTACTGGCATGACCCTGCTGCCAGCAATTACTTCCAGCTGAGACAACCTTCGACCTCTGACCTCCGGTGGCGACCTCTGACAACTACCTCTGATCTCCGGTGGTCACCCTTTGGCTGCCATCTCTAACTGATAATTACCTTTAATCTCCCACAACTTTCGGTGATATTTTTCCAACTATTTTTTAACAAAAACAATTGTCATCACCACCATATTACTGCCGTCATCACCTCCTTAGTTCAGAAAATAGATAGTAAAGTATGTATCAGAAAATAGTTCATATTAATTTTCACTATTACAGATTAATAGATAGTATTTATCAGAAAATAGTTCATATTAGTTTTCACTATCATAGATTAATACAAGATCTATAAAAGAAGTCAAGATCCATTCAATGATACATTTAATATTGATACATTCAGTGATACAATTGATTTTATATTAAAGTATGTACAAAAAAAAAATTAAGATCTTGCAAAGTAGATTGTGTTTGCAGACAACTTGTGATAACTTCGATGGGTAAATTACATTTTGCTTCTGTTATGTTTTGCCACTTCATCACTTCTGTACGTAAAGTTTATTTTTTCCCTACTTTGGTCTTTTATATTTTAAATTTTTTTCAGTTTATTCCTAAATTAATTTATGTTCAAAATTAAACAAAAAATATCACGATAACTATCATACAAAATAAAATATATATTATTTTATTAGATTTTGAGTTTGTATCAAATGTGTGAATTAGATATAATAAAATATTTTTATGTTACGTGATTGTTAATGTATTATTTTTTGTCTAATTTTTAACAGAAGTTAGCTTTGGGTGTAAATTAGGAAAAACTTGAAACATGAAGGGCCAAAGTGATAAAGTGGCCAAACATAAAAGGGTAAAGTGTAATTTACTCTAACTTGGATACCGGGTTGTGGAGAACCTTTGAACATGCAAAGAATATCACTGAGTGATTTGTTAAAAAATTACAGACGCTAAAAACACTTACGTTTACGTTTACATTTACATTTACATTCACTTAATCACAAGATACTCTCATTTTAGATACGCACATAACCAAAAATTGATAAATTTATCACTAAAAAATAATTTTGCAGCAGATCTTCTTTGAAAAATAAAGAGACAGAGAGGGAGAATATGGAAGATTTGAAAAATAATTCATTTGGGGTTGATTTTACCATTGAAACAATTAAATCAGTGAATTGGCGACGGTAAAGTGGGAATTATAGTTGCAGAGTGTAGATCGGTGACGGTGAAGGTGGTTAGTAAATGGTGGTGGTGGTGGATTGGTGACGGTAGAGTGTACATCGGTAGTGCTAGTGAATGGACGACAATGGTAGCAAGTGAAAGATGATGTAGACGAAATTGGTGGTGACGGTTGGTGATAGTAGCAATGATAATAGCAGTGTGAGGGTCTTAGAGAAATGTTGGAGAGAGAGAAAGAGATGGGCAAAAGAAAAATATCAGGATTTATTGGCGCGTTCAAAAGACATATAAGACTAATTGATATTTGAGTTCATTAAATAGGATTGGAGAGTAATTATACCACATTTAAATATTCACTAACTCTATCCTTCTAGTTGAGTTCGTTAGGGCAGACTGTAACTAAAGGGAAAATTACTTGGGGAAATTACACTAATAGCCACTGTATTTTGGTCCTTATATTATTTGATTTTTGTAATTTTAATTGGCTTGATTTTGATAATGAATTTATAAATTTGTCTCAGTTTAATTCAATTGCTTACAATTGTTAGCATTTTTGAATGAAAAAAAATGCACATAAGTGACATATGGCATGTTTTTAGAGGCAAAATTACAAAATTGTTCAATTTAGTAAGTTAACCTGAACTAATTCAGTGATTATTTCCATCAAAAACACCAACAGCGTTATCTAAATGGACACAAAATATAGAACTAAGAGTTAAAATTGAGCAAAATTGAAAATATAGGGATCAAAATGATACAAGAGACAAAATATAAGAACTATTGGTGTAAGTTGCCCAAACTACTATGAGTAGGCTTCTTGAACATATCCGGTTTGTATCATCCGAATGTTAATTTTGTGCAATTTTCAATATATTATTTATGAAAAAGTTAGCTTAATTTGATAATCGTAATTTTATTTATTTTATGCCATTTGTCTTGTAAAAAATAGATGATAAATATATTTTCTAAAATAGATCACTCATATTTTTGGAGACAAGCAAAATAAAATGAAAAAGTTATAATCGTTGAATTGACTTAATAGTTTATTTATTTATTTATTTTTTTTAACGATTGATATATATGAATTATCTTATAAAATGAATAGTTTAAATCATTACTTTTAAATTTAAATTTAAAATTATAACTATTTTTTTAGATTGATTTAAAATTACCTTTTGGTACTGATTTATTATGTTATTTTTGGTGTTACACATAATTGGTTAATTTTGACAAATCAGGCGTTTGTGGTGAGCTCCTCTAGTTTCTGTTCCAATTCCTTACAAGATCTTTAAAACGAACAACAAAAATAAAACTAAATTACATCCTGACTTTCACTTTTAAGTCCTTACTCTTTAGATTTTTAAAACAAAAAACAAAACACAAAAAATTAAAATTAAAATTAAAAGGGAAAATTATACTAACTTCTCTTCTCTTATGCATTTTAAATTTACATGAATTTTTTTATTGGCAAATTGTATAGGTAGTTTTCACATTATCTCTTGTGTTATTTTGGTTTTCACATTTTCAATGGATTTAATTTTAATCGTTAATTTTAGATTTTGTGTTAATTTGGTCTGATTGACAAAGCTATTAGGGTTATTTATTTATTTATTTTTTAAATTATGAAAAATGATCACTAAGTTGATTGAGATTAACTAATTAAGTTGATCAATTTTATAATTTTGTCTCTAAAAACACGACAAATGCCGCTCATTTGTGCATTCTTTTTAAAAATAAAATAATGTTAACAATCATAATCAATTAGATCAAATTAAGATAGAGTAAAATATTTAAGGTCAAAATCGAACTAATTAAAATTATAGAGATCAAAATAACACAAGGTTCAAAATATAGGGACTAATCATGTAATTTTTCCTTTCTTATTTTACTTTTATGATATGTAGACTTTCACTTTGTTATACTATTAGAGATGGTAATGGAAATTATGAAGTATTAGGCTTCTCTTAAATTCAAATAGGAACTTGAGAGAACTGGAGTGGTTTGTGAGGCCTACGATAAGTTTCATTTCGATGATTTAAACCATTTATTTTATAAGGTTCACAATATATATCATCTACGGAAAATATTAGATAAATTCGATAATTGGAACATTTTAAATACAACAAGTACGTATGAAAAAACGTGACAACCACCTTGATCTGAAAAATAAACTATGCCTACCATGCCTTGTATGGCTTCAAGATTGGCGGAGTTTCTTGAACTGGATTTGGTTTAAACGGTTATCTGGTTTAATTGTGAATTTCACCGAGTTTAAGAAAATAAGCCGGTATCTAATGTAGAATGGGTTTCAGGGTTTATCCAAACTGAAATTGAGTCGGTCGAATTTTAAAAACATTGCTATGCATGCTTCAAAATTTTACAGAAAAATTGCTCATAAATTTCATTTAGAGAAAAGTTATTCTATCTAGTCTTAAAAGTTTTCTTTCAAATCAATTAATTTTTTTTCTTTTTTTTTCTTTTGGGTATGTTGTATTTCCTTGATTTGAGAGTTTACTTGTTTGTCTTTTTGTGTGATTTTGTTTGGATTTTTTCTTTATGTTGGGTGTGCGTGGGTATGGTAGGTTCTTACGTTTCTAATTTTTTTTTTGGTGGGATTTAGGGGAGTGATTTGTGGGTGGATGATGTTACCCCGTTTGTGGTGTTATCGGTGTAGTGTTCGTTTCTTTTTGTAGTGTTCGTCCCCTATTATAACATTGATATTAGTTAACATCCATATGACTCAAACTAGTAACTAGTACTACTATATCTTCAATAACCATAACAATGTCAACAAACAGGGGCCATTTCATGTGTACAAAACACATATTAATACAAATATCACAATAACAAAATGCGGTTAACAAAAACTACAACGTTACATAACACAATCATCGTTTGACAACACAAAGCTATACTAACTTGTCAAATGACATTTATACATACAGAACCCACAACAGAACAATGACCACACCACCAAAATCCCAATGTACTCCAAACTTACATTACCATTTGTAACTTGCTTTTCGTGCTCCTTGGAGGGGTTTAGTCTCCTCGGATACGATAGCCCTATAGTTCGGACTCTCGTGGTTTTGAATCTGGTTTCATAGGTGCAATGTGAAATGGATAAACACAAAAGAGTCCAAATTCGGCAAATCATTTTAGAAAATCAATTTTGAATCAAAGATGTCAAAAATGGATTGCATTGCCAGATTTCAGAGTCGCTGCCTAAATATTTTTGAAAAATTTAAGAAACCTATGACTTGTGCTAAAGGCCATTAGTCTATCATTACCAAAGTGTCTCAGCGCGGGAACTTAGGTATGAGAGGGGAATGTCATAAATTGAGCACCCCACTCACCCGATTAAAGATCAATCTCTACTAATCTTGATGTGATTTTTATCTACATTATATACTTTTATTCCGATTAATGCTATTTTTACTATGTGATACACACAATTATAGATTAATTCACAAAAGTTGGAATGCTTTGATTTCATGTATGTTTTGAAAAGTGCTTTGAATATGTACCACTTGAAAAAGTGATCTCATATGTACATTAAGCAAATTATTCCAATTTTAAGCGAAAAGCTTTCATCCACAAGCATTCAAGAGATATATCAACTAAGCACTAAGCCTCATGGTAGTTATGCTTGACATGACAACAATCACACGCATGCAATATGGTAAAGAAAAAAATGTTTACCCCAAATATCCGAGGTGAGCTAAAAAAAAGAAAATTGTTAGAAAAAATGCATGCGTTACTATGCAAGTGACTAATGCGATATATATAACGTGCAATTAATAGGCTTGGCTGCTATCGTGGCATGTGAGTCAATTCAAGACATGCGATACAACACGTATTCGAGTAAGGAATTTGAAATTGATATTGATAGTATGATGAGCCGAACCTTTATGCATGCAAAATGAAATGATGCAAATTATGGAAAATGGTAAGGAAAAGATGATACTACATGCAATCCATCATAAGCAAGTAAATAAAAGGGAGAAAGAAATAGGGATTGGGAGACATACACACATTATTACATATTTTTCCGCATGCAAGAGGGTCCGAATGAATGTCCGAATTTAAACTAACTATTACAAACAAATAAATGAGTTAACTACACTAACAAATTATTACAAATTAGAACTAGGCTAACTAATTAATTACAACACGAAATTAATTAACTAAGCAACTAGCTATTGTAAATTGAAAGCTAATTAATTACAACACATTATGTATGAAATCTAATTTGCGCGGGAACTGAGGAATCACATGTGCAACCAAGAATATCCTCCTGGAAATGCCTCTGTTTTGCTGTCTTATTCTGTTTTGTTCACAGTCAGAAAATAATTCTGTTTTTGCCTTAGCTTCTGCTTTGTTTTGCAAGAAAAATGCTACTGTTTTCTCAACAAAATGTGGCCGGCCGGCCAAGAAAAGTGGTCGGCCGGATGGTAGGGTGGCTGGCCGGCCACTATTTTTTGATACTGCCCTGCTGCAACAGAATGAAAAAAGAGCAAAACAGAGTGTTTCCAAGAGATGTTTATCCTCTTTGCCTCTCCCTATCATGAAATTGATCAAGGGAGGAGTAGAATCGGACTACAAATCATCAATGATTGCAAGGTTGTTGCATGATGATCTATGGATCGATGGGACAAAAGCTCAATGAATGGAAATAAAGACCAACAAAAATCTCCTCCCAATCATGGAGTTACCTCAAGAGAAGTAGTAGACATTCATTCTTGAACCATTAACATCACTAAGAGTATGTAATAATTTAAGACTCAATAGGTTCAATTAATGTTCGATTGAACCCGACTTGATTTTATTCCCTTATTTTACCTCTTTTACCAATTTTATTAGCCCTTTTTAATTACCTTTCCATTCTTTAATCATTTTAGTCCAAAAATGAGAGTTATGTCCATTAAATGAAGAGAAGTGTCAAACAAAAAGTTATTTTTGGCATGAGAGAGATGTAATGCCTTAGTAATGAACCTCCGAAGAGATTAAACTATTAAGCATGGAAGGGTCTCTTTCGCATGCCTTGAACAACACTCGTTTGAAACAACTCTCAAACAAAGAAAATCAAGAAAGGAGGGAGGTTGCAGAAATTATTATTACAAGTGTGAGAAAATGTATGAAAACTCTGAAATAAAAGCTATCAACTCAAATAGGTTGGTGTTTGAGGCATAAGATTCAAAGAAGTGGGAAACACAAGGACAAAAGCTTAGAGAATAAGGTTCAAAGAAGGGTGGTTAACCCCTCCACCTTTGGTAACTTTAAGTCACAAGTTTTGGCCCATAAAAACAGCATAAAAACATTAAGAAAAGAGAAGAAAGAAATAGTGTAAAGATGACCAAAGTTGTGCCTCTTGAAGAGAGCTTACTCTTTTGTTTACAAACCACAAGGCTTTCACTCTCAAGGGTTGAGATTTTAGCTCAAGAACCTTAGCAAAGAGACTTAAAAATTTGGTTTAGGAAGTGTATATAGAGTGTATGTTTATTGCAAGATAGAGAGGGAGAGTGTTTCACAAGTTTTGAGCACTTAGGAATTTTTTCTAACCTAAAATCATGAGGGATAATCCTCTATATATAGAAAAATAGGTGCCTCAGTCGGAAATATCTGTATAGAGACAGCTGGTGCAAGATATGCACATGGAAAGGACAACTGGTAGCAAAATATTTGCTTGTCGGGACACCTGGCCGGCTGGCCAATGACTTGTACTGCCAGTCACAAAAAATTGCTCTCAAGCCCGATTTCAAATAGGCATATCTCCTTCATCCGAACTTGGTTTCAGATGATTCTTAAGTCTAAATTGAAGCCTCAGAAGTCTATTTTCGAATGGTGGTAGACTCACGTCTAAATTATAAGTGTACAAAGAGATATGTTTAATTTAGTGCAGTCTGCTAATTTCTTTCTGAATAGATTGATGCCCAACTTCAAATGGCTATATCTTTTTCATCACACTCGGTTTTAAGTGATTCTTGAGTCCAAATTTATAGCGATCCCGGGTTTACCCCTTATTGTACAGTAATCCGGACATGTGTCCGTGGATGTTAATAGTTGAGCATTGTCTTGTTTACATCCTTTTCTTTATTGTATTTGAGTTATAGGATGTGTTGGGCGGGCTTGTTTCAGGTTGGTTGTGTTTGGGAACCAAGGGTCACTGCCCAGAATTTTTGTCCTTCGCTCGAGCGAGGAGTTGGTCGCTCGAGCGAGCGTTGAGTTTTGTGTCTGGTGGGTCGAGCCAGAGTGGCTTCGCCGGCGGCGATTGCGTCCGCACTGACCGAACACCATGATTTTTGGCTCGGCGAGTTTTTCTTCGCCGAGCGATCTGTTTGCTTTTGAAGCCGAGCGGTTGTCGCTTCGGCGTCGCGTCTAGTTGCAGACTGAAGGGTCGAGCTCCTGCTCGGCGAGCTTTCCTTCGCTCGAGCGAGCTTCTGGATTGTTGGCTCGAGCGAGACCTTCTTGGCTCGAGCTAAGGTTTTCTGTGTCTGGTCGCTCGAGCGACCAAGTCTTCGCTCGAGCGAGCCTATTTATATCAGTTCGCAGCAGCGATCTAAACTTCACTTTTTCAAAACCTTTTTATCTTCAAACCCTAAATTTGAGAGCCTCTCTCTCTAGACTTGCCTTCTCTCTAAGAAATCATCTCCCTAGAGTGTGAATCTACCCTAAGTGCTTTGTTAAAAAGATAGAGGGTGACTTGGGCTTCAATCTAATCTGAAAATATTTGGCTTTGGAGCAAGTTGGGTGTTGGGTCTTCATCTCCTTTTGAGCTCAAACTTTGAGGTAGGGATATCCTACTCCTCTTTATGGATTTTGTCTTTCAATTTTAGCATTTTGATGTGTTGGAAGTTGTAATGTAATTTTGAGAAACTTTGGGCCTTTGTGTAATTCTACAAAATTGGGGTTTTTATTTATAATGAGCCTAGAGGCATGTTTAGTGTAGAAACATGGGATCAATGTAGAAACATTGATGAAAATGGAACCTTAAGGGTTGTAATGTCAATTATGGAAAATGCCCTAATTACATTGATTAATTAATTGATATGATTAATTATGAGGAATGAGGAATTGAAGTGGAAATGTTGATTTAAATATCCATTTTGTCCATTTATTTTCTGTTTAGAAATATCTGCTTTGGGCTATCGGTGGAGGATAGTCTTGATTGTTGTAGACAATGCATGATGATTAGGTAAACTAAAACCAATCATTGAAATGTGTCATTGAGTATGACAGTTGAAGAATACATTAACTTTATGTATTGATTTGTGATGTGTATAATTGTTGTTTATATGCATTGTGTTATGTTGGAGAAGATAGGGGATGTACTCCACGGTTTAGGGGAAGATAGGGGATGTACCTCTAAACCGGATGTTGTTTGGGAGAAGATAGGGGATGGACTCCGTAGACAGAGCTCATATGCTTGTCTAGAAACGTGTTGACAGAGCTCATATGCTTGTCTTGGAAATGTGATATAGCTAGTATGCATATCTGTGGAAGTAATGAAATTGTAAGTGGTTAATATGAGTTATTGTCTCATATGAGTTGTGTGGCCAGGTTCTGAGCCATGATTTATAAATTGAGAATTTAATGAAAATGGAGAGTGAATTGAAAATAGACTCGAAAGTCTTGGAATTGTAATGTGTTATGAAAGAGTGTAAAAGTGTTGACCGTCTATCAACTGTTAATCTTTTAGTCATTATTCATAACTGGTTTAGTATATTTCTACTGGGCTGTGGCTCACCCTATATGGGAACATCATTTTCAGGTACAGGCAGCATGCCACCTCCGAGGACATAGCTTGGGAGGCTAGGGTCGGGGCAGATTTTTTTGTTGTCTTTCTTTTGATGCATTACATGTAAATTCAAGCCAAGGGCTTAATGTGTAAATGAGTTAGTACTCTACCTTTTTGTAACCAAGTGTTAACTTGGAAAGCTGTAAGCCTTTAGGGCATTTGCTTTTGTTGTTAACATGTAATACTTTTGTAAGCAAACTCTGCTAATGGAAGAATGTGGATCTTTTATATATTAATGCATGTCTCTATTGTTGGGTTTTATGTTGTTATTTTGAGGGCGTTACAAAATTGAAACCCCAGAAGTCTAATTTCCAATGTTGGTGGCCTCACATCTAAATTCTAAGTGTGAAAAGAGATATGTCTAATTTAGTGAAGGCTACTCATTTATTTCTTAACGGTTTGATGCCCAACCTTTCCCCCAACTAGTTTTCTTCCAATCCCTCCTATTTCCTTCAACTCTAAACCTATAAATAAGATGTTTTTAAAGATCTTTCAAAGATTTCACCTCCCTTTCGCTTATTTCCACTTTGTCGTTACTCGGTTTATAGAAAAGTGCAATACTTTAAACGAAATGCGAGCCTTAGAATATCGTAGAAACATTTGGAAAAATATTTTGAAAAAAAGTGTTGTAAGGTCTAAAATAGTTTTGGTCAAAATGGGGTGTAAGGTTGGGATTAGAAGCTCAAAACTGAAGCTTTTTGCTGAAGAATTTGAACGATGATATGGCGTAACATTTCATCATCGAGTGTTCACCATGAGGTGCTAAAGTCTTAAGGGTGGTCAAAAATGGGGTGTTTACACCATTCACATACAACAACAATACGATGCGAACCTATAACATTACCAACCTAATATTACATATAAAAATAGACAATGAGGTCAATAACACAATCAGAATATTTATCAAAGAAGTAAAATAACATCGAAACATATACCTAACGCTGCTGTCGACACAATAAGGAGTGTACACAAGCCAGTTATACATCAGTAACGTTAACCCAACAACGGAATGATGTAGTTCTCGATCCTAATCATTGTATTGACGGAAATGGTGTATTTCTAGGGTTTGGGAGGGAACCAAACGTCAAATTTGGCAACACAAAGATAAGATTTAATGTTTCCAAAATCAAATAAACAACAAACAAAGCAATCTATATCCATTAACATCTGGAATCCACAATGTTTCCATCTTTGTTTCTTCTATTTTGATTGGGATTGAGGGAAAACAAAAAAAGACTATAATAAGCTTTTTGGGCACAAACATAATTTTCACATCACCAAATCCCTAATTTACCCATAACATTTGGGACAACAAGTGCTAACACTACGTACAAAAATGTTATTACCACTCAAATGAGACTTATCAGTGCATAAAATAAAAGGCATGACTAAATTGTTCAAAAGTTCATGATTTGAGATTTATTGGTGCATTACCCAAATTTTAACTTGATTTGATTATACGAATTTTCCTAAAGTATCTGATAATTACAAATAAATTTATTGTGACTTTTACACTTATCGCATGACGGTAAGTAAAGAGAATTATAAATTTAGAAAAATGTTAGAAATTCACAATTTATATCCTTAAATTCACACATAATAATATGGTAAGGGAGTTTGGTTTTATATTATTATGTGTGTGACAAATTAGAAATTTACATTTAACATGTTACATCACTATGAGTCAAATTATGAATTTTTTTTTTCAAAAATGTCAAATATTTTTCATAAATTTATTATTTTATCATTTTAAATTTCCATTATCATATCACCATCACCACAACCCATCAACCAAAACCCAATTCATCAAAAAAATAGACCAAACACAAAAAGTTAAAAAAACAGACCAAACATAAAAAGTTGGAATCACAAAAAGGAATAATGAGGGATCCTATTTACACCCCAAAAAAAATGGAAAAATTATTTGTAAGTCCTATTTGGAAGACTTATTTAATGTAAAGTTCTATGAATATTCTTTTATTCTATTTAAATAGGAATGTGTTCTATAAGGTCCTATGAGTTGTAAATGAATGATATTAGTGTATTATTATATCCCTAATTTGTTTCCATATTGTACGTTATTTTCTCATTCATCATATCACGTTTGTGACGGCTTTTAGGAAAGACAAATTTACAGGCAATGACTATGGGAGTTTTTTTCGCCTTGATTGTGGGATTTTAGTGCATTTTCAAAATGTTGCTTAAATGGATGTGGATATGGTCGATGATATGATGAAGTTTGAGGGTTGTGTCTTGATTCCTTTAATAGATTTCGACTCCAATCGGTTGAAGGGAATAGGTATTTTTTGTTGTTGTTAAAGTGTGTTGTTGTTTGTTGAAGTGTGGATTGTTTATCTTTAATAGGGCATTGACAATCTATTATACTCATTGATAGGCACACTTTGGCCAATGTTTTGATTGTATGTGTGTATTTGACATTGTAATGGTTGATGCGTTTTGATATGTTCGATGTGTAGGATGGTGTATATGGGTTCAAGGGTTGGGTTAGGGTATTTGGTTTTGGTTGTTAATTAGATGTCAAATGTGAACCACATCGTAGGATGACAATTGCACATTGGGAACTGGATGATCGTGTTACGATGCATGTTACATTTAGTGTGCAACGTTAATCCACATACCCCATGTAGTAGATGAGATTTGTGTGTTTGTTTGGTTGTGTATGTGTTTGAATGTGTATCGTGTCTTTATTGTAATCAGTGTTTACATACGTGTCACAGTACGCTGCACAAAATTATTAGGGATTTAGATTTGTAATTGAATGTGGATTGAATTCCATTGCTCAATGTTGAAGTTATGCTGGGTTGGGGGTGCTGATGGTTTAATACATGGGTTGGGTTGGGATGTTTTATGTTACATTTAGAAGGTTACATTATTCATAATTTAATGGTGGAGCATTGGAATGTCACGTTGGGTTTTTGAGATGAGAAGTATATGCGAATGTCACGGTGGGTTTGAGATGTTACATGTTACATTTACGTTGGGTTTGAGATGAAAAATATATGAGAAGTCACGTTGGGTTTGGGAATGTCACATTGGGTTTGGAATGTTACATGTTACATTTAGGTTTTGAATTTCAAATTTTCAATCATATAGATATGATCACAATCTATGGTAATATTGGATTTCCTATGTATAGTATTGTCATTAATCAAGTTATTTTGAATTTCATAAGCTTATGAGAATGTTAGTTGGGTTTGGGAATGTCACATGTTACATTTACGTTTTGAATTTCAAATTTCCAATCATATAAATATAATCACAATCTATGATAATATTGGATTTCTTATATATGGTATTGCCATTAATTAAGTTATTTTAAATTTCACATTTCTAACCATATAGATATGATCACAATCTATGATAACATTGGATTTCCTATATATGGTATTGCCATTAATTAAGTTATTTTGAATTTCAAATTTCTAACTATATTGATATTATCACAATCTATGGTAACATTAGATTTCCCATATATGGTATTATCATTAATCAGGTTATTAATTAATTAAGATTGGGGGTAGATGTGTCCACAAGAAACCATCGGACCTATTGGGTTATAAGTTTTTTAATAGGACCATATCTTGTATAAGTCATCCAAATAAGACTTATAAATAATTTACCCAAAAAAAATTAATTAATACATCTAATTTTTTAATATTTTCTATTAAATTATTTAAATAAATAATTTACTTTTAATACATTTTATATTTTTTTTACAAATTACCCTTAAATAATATAATATTTTAATTTTATGTTACACCCAAATAATAAAGTTACCATGTTTGGACTTACAAAGCCGAACATAGTCAACTTGTTTGGCTGTTCAGTGCCGAACAAGACTGTTTTAAAAAATAGTTTTAATTAATATTTTCATCCATTGTTTGATTTTGTTTATACTTTCTTCTATTTGCAAGTAATTAACAACACAATAAGAAACAATAGTGAGTTTTGGTAGGCGTGGAATAAAGCTTTAGAGTGAGAAAGAAGAAGAAGATAAAATAATTAAAACTTAGAGAAGAAGATGATGAAGAGATTTGAATATGATGAATACGTATATGTGATTAGGGTCTACCCTAAGAAAAAAATAATATTTTAATTCAGAGTTTAATAGAGGTTGTTTTTATTAGTGAATTTACATTAGGATATAAATAAGAACTAAAATTTTAAAATTTTGATTGAGAAAATTTCATTTTTACCTACTTTACCTTGATGATCAATTACACATCTAGACTTTGAATAATTTAAATTTTACCTCCAAATTTTTTGAAACCGTATCAATTTGGCCCATATTGTTAGATTTAAACGGAAAAAGTTAAAAAAAAATTACATTTTGACCCCAAATTTCAAAATAAAGATGCAAACTCACCATCTCCTACCCAAAATCCCCCTCTTTCCTCACCCCTTCCACTTCTTCCTCTGGCAGCCCTCATTCCCTACTTGTTTCCCACTTCGGTCACCCTATTCTCCATCATCACAACACCGCCATCATTGCAACACTGCCGTTACCCCTAACCACCGCCATCATCACCGTCACCGTCCTTTTACTCATCTTCCTTCTTTTCTTTTTCTTCTTCATTCTCTTCTCCCAAAACCCTAACCCTAGATCTAAATCCACCACCATCACCGCTCATAACCACTGTCAGCCACACTTTCTTCATCTTCGTTTTCCCACTCTTCTCTCAAAATCCTAAACAAGAAATTAGAATTGTTAAGGCCTATGAAAACCCAAAAAGTTCTTTTAAGACATTCATCAAATAGGTGGTGGGCATATAACATAACCAATTGTAGAAAAGAAAAATATTAATCTCCAACCAAAAGGGTTTCATAATAGCAAACCCATCATCAAAGTTGCATAATTTTTTCATAGATCCAGTAACTACCTATGACATATTAACAAACCTACATTCCACAAACACTTGATACAAATTCAAAAGTAGATATTTTTATAGAGACAACAAATACAAGATATAAGATATGTACTGAAAACGTGATGAAATTTCAAAAAGGAACTGACCTAAGAAGTGAATATCAATGGTGAATGAGCAGCACCAGGGATGGGAGATGGGGACTGACCGATCAATTCATTATCACCATAAGGACGATAGCTAACTTGCACACCACAGTGAGCAGCCATGTTATCTTGCACATCACCACTATTACCCTCATTTAACCCAAATGCACCATCTTCTCTGCCATTGACATTACCCACGAGTTGTATTTCACTATGTTGACACCCCAACCCACCAATATATTAAGGAGGATTGTAGAAAGAGAAATAGAAATTGAAGCAAAGCGTACAGTCAGAACAAACTAGTTTTGGTCCTCTAACGGTGTTTAGGATTCTGGGTTGTCTAGGGTTTGGTTCTAGGAATCCATTTTCAAAGATTTCTTGAGGAAGAATATGATGGGTTTTTAGTGGCAGTTTGATGTGTGTAGTGAGAACGAAGGGCTTCTTGGTGGTGGTGGTGGGAAAGATGACGGTGGAGATAGGAAGAGGAGGGTGGTGGAGGGATTTGGGTAATTTAGGAAATGATGAGAGAGAAGAAGAGACGGTGAGTTTGCATCTTTCTTTTGAAATTTGGGATCAAAATGTAATTTTTAATTTTTTTTTTCAGTTTAAATATGACGGTAGGGGCCAAATTGATACGATTTCAAAAATTTTGGAGGTAAAATTGAAATTATTCAAACTTTGGAGGTGTAATTGATCATCAAGGCAAAGTATAGGGGTAAAATTGAAATCTTCTCATCTTAATTGGATATACTTAGTTATTTTTTGGGTGTAAATAGAAACACCCATAATGTGGAGGGTTGTATGAACCAACAACTCTCACAATAAGCTCTCTTATCATGATATGTTATAGAGAATACTAAAAAAAAAAAAAAAAAATCATAATTTTAGATTCCTAAATTTATCTACAATATTATGAAAAGAGAGTTGGACCCTATTGTGTTATATTATTATAGGTCAAGTTAAGGGAACTTTTTAGAGGTTTCAAACATTTTCATGAAATCACATATTGCATTATTTGACTTATGTGTTTTTATTTTTTAATTTGAGAGAAATATAAGTGACGACTTTTTTTTTTTTTTTTCCTTCTCTTCTCTTCTCTTATTTATTTATTTATTTACTTTTTCAATTAGTTTCAGATTGTTTACAATATAAAGAAATTTACATTTGAACAATCATAGTTCAACAACTATAAAAGTCCAAAATTAAGGGTCAACATCAAGTCGGGCTAGACTGCAAAAGTGAAGCCTAAGCATGCCTGGGGGCTAGGCCCAACAACCTTTTTGTTTTTTTGTTTTTTCAATTTACAAGCTTGGTTTGAGCCAGCCCATGGGCTAAAACCCTAGACCCAATCCATGTTGGAACAATTCGTCTAGAATTCTTCAATTGGTGGTCTTCGGGTCTTCAAAACTTGGCAATGATCTTGTCTATATAGAATAGAAAATTGATGCTTCAAGTTGCGTTACTTAGTCGCTTTCCTAAAGACAATATTAGTACCCACCAAAAGGTGTACAGGGGGTTACAACAAATTTGCCTCCAGGATACAATGAAGCCTGATCTAATGATCAAGTCTATCGACGTCTGCATTGACAATAGTAGATCAGAATACTCTTGATATAATCAAGAAAATCAAGACACTGATAATCAAATCTGCAGAACTTGATTACCAGTAAGAAAAGCAGAAATTTACTTAAGAAACTCTTAATTGAAAACTCAAAATCAAGAGGGAAAGAGAGAGAATTGTAGGAATGAATTCTGAATTTTTGGATGATTTGAAATGGCTGATTTCGTGGCCTATTATAGGCCTTGATGGATCTGGTTGAATGGTCATGTCCCTTGATCGCATTCGATCAAATCTGATCATTGGATCGATGATCTATGGTGCAGATCATTCTCACACCGAATAGATGCCTTGACTAATCACACCTGATCACGATCAGGTGCCATCTCATCTGCACAATAGCGTATCTCCAATCAATGGCTATGATCAACCCACTCTAGATCGGACACACAACTGTTTGATAAGTTTGTTGACTCATTGCCAACGGACGATACGTCATTGCCACATGGAGCTGACTATATTCTACGTCACCCATGCCACGTCGGATCCACGTCATCGCTCTAACTTGTCTGATGTAAATAGAAAAGCGTCCTCATGATGTCGATGCATGTTCAAAGTGTGCCATCAAACGCCATACAGCCTATTACTAATGCCATGTGCGCGCGTGTGCGTGTGCGGATGGTGCGAAGCACCATCCTTGCGGTGTAGGTGCATGCACACTAGCTTTCATCCCATAATTCCATATTCAAAAGAATATTCCATGTAGCACTTTATCAAATGCTCCATGTTTTGCTCTCTTTCCAATGTTGGACAAAGTCCCCAAGCTTGTTTCATGCTTTCCAAAGAAAACATGGAAGGTTTTTAAAACACCCAAAAATCAAACTATAAATTGTGAAAACAATTTTGAAAATTCGCCAACATTCCCCCACCGTTTTCAAAATACCAGATGATGACTCTCGATTCACTTGGCAGCCTTATGCATAGGTGAAGATATCTTACGATTTGAATCATTCACTTAGTGAAGATATCTCAAAGTTAGTCAAGATGGCATAGTAGACTTGTCTTTGAACTAGAGATCTTATACGACTAACGGGACATGTCTCACGCATAGTATAGGTTACCTCAAGTATTCAAAGAAACCGACACGTGGATTGGCCTTGTGTCTATATCTTGTTTCATGAGCACTCCAGAGTCAAGCCCTTGGACTCATAGAAAGTGGCACCATCTCTTACACTCACATAGGTAAGCTTACTGAGAGTACCCTTGTAATTTACAGTACCCTAACAACTCAGTTGTAAGCTTATTAAAAGTTTGCTAACTCATCCTCTTCTTTTCACATTACAGGTACCAAGCACTTCAACCTTGGGATGAAAATGAAATAAACTAAGTGCTTGCAATCACGACATATAGTGTACTTAGGCTCATTGAACTCAAGACTTGGTGTTTCTTCAAGCGTTGAGTCGAGTTTCCACTAGGAGTGATTATGTTAAGTGGGCTTGAGACCCATCTCCTTTGATGTTTTCCACACCAAATCCATTGCAAGTCTCTTTGTTAAGGGGTCAGACAAGTTTTTACTTGACTTTACATAACTAATGGTAATCACAGTTTCTATGATTAACTGCCTGACACAGCTATGTCTCAGTCCTATATGCCTGGACTTTCCATTATAGACATGGCTATAGGCTCGTGATAGAGTTGCTTCACTATCACAATGCAAAGATATTGGTGGCATAGGTTTTGGCCATATCTTAATCTCTAACAAGAGATTCCTTAGCCACTTTGCCTCTTTGCTACAAGAAGCCAATGCTACAAACTCTGACGCCATGGTTGAGTCTGTTATGTATGTTTGCTTCTTAGAACCCCAAGAGATAGCTCCTCCTCCAAGAGTAAAAATCTAACCACTCGTGGACGAGTGATCTTCACGGTCAGTTATCCAACTAGCATCCGTGAATCCTTCCAGCACTACTGGATAGCCATTATAGACTATTCCATAGTTTATTGCTTTCCTCAAGTACCTAAGTACTCGGTTAATAGCATGCCAATGCACACTACTGGGATTACTAGTGTATCTACTAATTTTTTCTACTGTAACAGCAATATCAGGTCTAGTACAAGTCATGGCATACATCAGGCTACCTATTACTCTTGAGTATTCTAACTGATCAACAGTTCTTCCAGTATTGGGATACAATTTCAAATTTGAATCAAAAGGTGTAGACATGGGTGTACAATTATATTGATTAAATTTCTTAAGAATTTTCTCAATATAGTGCGACTGGGTTAGAATCAAATTATTGTCCTCTCGTTTGATCTTAATACCCAAAATTACATCAGCCAAGCCCATGTCTTTCATACTAAAGCTAGACGACAAGAAACTTCTAGTATTTTCAATGACATCATTGTCAGTATAAAAAATAAGCATGTCATCTACATATAGACATATGATTACATCTCTATTTCCAGTAAACTTACTATACACACACTTATCAGATTCATGTATCCTAAAACCATTTGACATTATTACTTTGTCAAATTTCTCATGCCATTGTTTTGGAGTTTGTTTCAGTCCATATAGTGATTACACAAGTTTACACACTTTGGGCTCTTGACCCTGTACAACAAATCCTTTTGGTTGTTGCTGTAGCTCGGCTTTTTCGCGCCCTCTTTCGGAAGGTTTGAAAGAAAAGCCCTACAGTTCGGACTCTCGCGGTTCGGAATCTAATCTCACAAGTGCAACGTGAAACTGATAAACAACAAAGAGTCCAAATCCGGCAAATCTTTTTGAAAAATCGATTTTAAATCAAATAATGCCAAAATTGGACTGCTTTTTCCAGATACAGAGTCGCCACCTAAATATTTTATGTTTTTGGGAAAATTTAGGAAACCCTGACTCGTGCCAAAGGCCACATGTCCATCATCACCAAATTTGCCTTGGCTCGAGAACTTAGGTACGAGAGGGGAAGATCATGAATTGAGCACCCTCGCTTGCCCGATCAAAGATTGGCTTCTACTAATCATGATATAATTTTTTTTATAAATATTATGTGTTCTTATTTCGGTTATTAAACTAGCTTTACTATGTGATACGCACAAGCAAGTATGGACTAGTTTGCTCAATTTGGAACAATTAAACTCATGTTTGTTTGCGAAAAATGGTTTGAATTTGCCACGTCAAGTGGGCTTAAAGATTGCGGATTTGCCACAAAACATAGTGGGCTTAAAACACGATTTGCCACTTAACAAAGTGGGCTTAAAACGCACATTTGTTGAATCGTTCAAATTCAAACAACAAGCCTTCATCCACAGGCATTCAAGCAGTTTAGCATTTAAGCACATAGCCTCATGGCAAGTATGCTAAACATGGCAACATTCACATTCATGCAAGTATGCAAAGCGTAAAAACTCATCGAGTACTCTAAGTCAAAACAGAAACTAGTTAGAAAGATGCATGATCCTAACTATGTAAGATGTCTAATGCAACACATGCAATATGCAGTTAATAGGCTCGACTACTAATATGGCATATGGATTGATTTGAACAGCATACGATTAAACACGTATTCAAAGAATTATTTGAAATTGCAATGTAGTTAGAATGATGCGCCGAGCCTCGGTGCATGCAATGCAAATGGATGGATGCAAGCATAAGGTATGCTAATTTGAAACATGTCCCTAATCTAACCATCAAAAGCGATTAAATAAAAGGGAGAAAGACGTGGGGTTGAAAGGCATACACACACGCACGCACACTTATTACAACATTACGCCCTCGCGAAGGAGGGTCTGAATGAATAAGATAACCAACTAGCTACGCTAATTAAGTTAACTAATTATTACAAAATGAACTAATTAACTATCCTAGTTAACTAATTATTACAAACCAAAATTAAATAACTAGTTAAACTAACTAATTATTTACAACTCTTAATTAGCTACAACTAATTAATTACAACACGTACTTGATCTAATGCTAATTAAACTAATTAGCTAATCCCGGGAAGCGAGGGATGCATGCATGCTCGATTCTTCACCCAAAAAGCCATTGCTTTGCTGTTAAAAGCCTCTGCTTGCACATTTGAACACCAATAAAGCTGCCTATTTCCAGAACACCTCTGTTCCGTCTTACCAACAGATTGTGCAAATTTCATTGATGACCGATAGGGGGCTAGTCGACTACCATTGGTGGCCGGTCGGCCACTGGTGATGGCTATTGGCCATTGCTGATTTGAGCTTCCTTGCTACAACAGAGAGCAAAACAGAGCAAAACAGTGTATTTTTCAAGGGTTTTTTGTACACCTTGCCTCTCATTTTCATGGAGAAATCAAAGGAGGGACAAGATTTGGTTCACAAACCATCAATTAAGCAATTTCATTGCATGATGGCTTGTTAAACCAATTGTGCAAGTTTAATAAATGCAAAATGAGACCAAAATGTCCATCACCCTATCATGCGTGATCAAGGGCAATGGAGACCAAGGAAAATGACACATTTCATCACTTTTGAGTATGAAATGTCCCATTTACCTTGTGTTCAAATTAATGTCCGATTTGAACACATGCAATGCAACACATAGAGATGCTTATCTTGCCTCTTTTACTTGTCCATTTTTGTTTACACATTTTAATTACCAAATCATTCATTAATCACTTTGTCCATTGGTGAGTGTCCTCTAATGGAAAGAGGGTTCAAACCACAAGTTTCTTTGGACATGAAAGAGGCATTACACTGTTGGTAATGAACTTTCTAAGGGATTAAACCATTAGGTGCAGCACCTCCATTTCATACTTAGGCAAACAAGTGGTTTGAAACCACTTTCAAAGCAAAACCAAAAAGTGAAGAAATGAGGGAGATTGTAGAGATTATGAGTGCAGAAATGAAGTAGAAAAAGCACTAAAACATGCAACCAACTCAAATCAATGATGGTGAAAGCCTTAAAACACTAAGCTAGTGAAAGGGAGTTACACTACAACTATGCAAAACAAGACTCAAAAAAACTAACCAGCCCAAAACAGAGCTAAGACAAGTTATTTCAGAGGCTAAAATGTGTTGGACTTGAGCTAAGTTAAGCTAGAAAAACATGCTAATATGTGACGCTAACTAGGCATGCAAACAAGACACAGGGAGGGGAGGCTAACTCCTCCATATTTGGACTTCAACATAAGTTTTTTGCCACTGAAGAACCTCTGAAATTCAATGGTTAAAAGGCCCAAAAAAAAGTTGATTTGAAAGTGATGAATAAAGGTACAAAAGCTTTACAAACTAATAAGCAAGGAGAGTGAACCACCCCTTAACTATAAAATGGATCAAACCACCATTTCTAAGCCACAAAAACAAAAATTTTCTTAATTCAAAACCAGCCCCAAAACAGTAAGAAAAGATGGTTAAACAAGCTTGCAAAACAAGGTAAACAAGGCAAGTAAACTACCTCTTGAAGCAAAGGGCAATTCTAGGCACAAAACCAAGCTAAAACCGCCTTCAAGAGCTCCAAGAAGACCCTAAGTAGCCTTAGCTCAAAGGTAAAAGGATTTGATTTAGGATGTGGATGCAAAAGTGTAGAGAAAACAAGCACTAAGGCACAAAATTGTAAGAGAGAGAGAAATCTAGAGAGAGAGAGAGAGAGATTTTTGCTCTGAATTTTCTAACCCTAAAAAATGGGAGAGGAACCCCCCTATTTATAGAAAAAATGCCTTGAGCTTAGAAACATCCCACCATACACGTGTAGGGAGATGCAGCTCAATGTTCTAACAGCTGGCACAATTGTCAACAAATATCTAAAATATCTGGAAAAAGAGACTGGTGGCCGTTGGCCACCATTGATAGCCGACCGGCCACACCAATGGCTGACAAGCACAAGCCATGGCCGACAACCTCTGGTGGTGGCCGACAGGTCACCACAAGTTCCAGGCACCAAGTTTTGATCCAAAACAAGGCATAGAAAAGGACAAGGTCTAAAGGCTCAAAGACAGGGCATTCTGCCAAGGACTTCGGGCACTCAAAATAAACACATACAAACACAATCATCAAATGCACAAGTGATGACGTCCAAGTCTCGCGCCCCCTTTCGGAAGCTAGGAAAGAAAGCCCTACAGTTCGGACTCCCATAGTTCTGAATCTAATCTCACAAGTGCAATGTGAAACTGATAAACACTAAAGAGTCCAAATTCGGCAAATCATTTTGAAAAATTGATTTTGAATCAAAAATGCCAAAATTGGACTATTTTGTTAGATATAGAGTCACTACCTAAATATTTTATTTTTGGAAAAATTTAGAAAACCCATGACTCGTGCCAAAGGCCACGCATCCGTCATCACCAAAGTTGCCTCGGTTTAGGAACTTAGGTACGAGAGGGGAATGTCATGAATTGAGCAGCCCCGCTCGCCCGATCAAAGATCGGCCTCTACTAATCATGATATGATTTTTATCAACATTATGTGCTCTTGTTCCGGTTATTAAGCTAGCTTTACTATGTGATGCGCACAATCAAGTATAGATTAGTTTGCTCAATTTGGAACAATTCAACTCATGTTTGTTTGCGAAAATGGTTTGAATTTGCCACCTCAAGTGGGCTTAAAGTTTGCAGATTTGCCACCAAACATAATGGGCTTAAAACATGATTTACTACTCAACAAAGTGGGCTTAAAACTTACATTCGTTGAATCATTCCAATTCAAACAACAAGCCTTCATCCACAGGCATTCATGCAGTTTAGCATTTAAGCATATAGCCTCATGGAAAGCATGCTAATCATGGCAACATTCACACTTATGCAAGTATGCTAAAGCATAAAAACTCACCTAGTACTCCAAGCTAAGAAGATATGAGTTAGTAAAATTATGCATGATTCCTAACTATATTAAGTGCCTAATGCAACACATGCAATATGCGATTAATAGGCTCGTCTACTAATATGGCATATGAAACAATTTTGATAATATGTGGTTAAACATGTATTCAAAGAAGTATTGAAATGACAGTGTAGTTTGTATGATGCGTTGAGCCTCGATGCATGCAATACGAATGAATGGATGTAAGCATAAGGTATGCTAATTTGAAATATGTCCCTAATCTAACCATCAAAAGCGATTAAATAAAAAGGAGAAAGACGTGGGGTTGGAAAACATGCACACACGTGCGCACACTTATTACAACATTACACCATCGCAAAGGAGGGTTTGAATGAATAAAAGCTAACTAGCTAGCTAAACTAAGCTAATTAAGCTAATTATTACAACACTTCAAATGAATAACAAGCTTACTCTAGGCTAGTTAATTAAAACAATTAAATAATTAACTATCTAAGCTAATTAAATATTACAAATCAAACTAATTAGCTAAATACTTAACTAATTAATTACAAAGCAACTAAGCTAATTAATTACAATATGAATTAATTAACTACACTACTTAAATAATTACAACATTAATTATTTAGCTACAACTAATTAACTAATGAATTAACTAAAAGGCCTCGGGAAACGAGGAATGCATGCATGCTCGGTTTTTCACCTAAAAGGCCACTATTTTGCTACTAAACGCCTCTGTTTGCCCATTGAATACCAACAATTCTGCCCACTTCCAGAACACCTTTGCTCCACCTTACCAATACACTGTGCAAATTTCACTGATGGTCGACAAGGGGCCGGTCGGCTACTAATGGCCGGTCAGCTACCATTGGTGGCCGGTTGACTATTGGTGGTGACTGTCGGCCACTGATAACCTGGACTTCCTTGCTATAACAGAGAGCAAACAGAGCAAAACAGTGTATTTCTCAAGGGTTGTTGGCACACTTTGCCTCTCATTTTCATGGAGAAATCAAAAGAGGGACAAAATTTGGTTCATAAACCATCAATCAAGAAATTTCATTGCATGATGGCTTGCGAAACCAATTGTGCAAGTTTAATAACTACAAAATAAGACCAAAATGACCATCACCCTATCATGCATGATCAAGGGCAATGGAGACCTAGGAAAATGGTACATTTCTTCACTTTTGAGTATGAAATATCCTATTTTCCTTGTGTCAAATTAACGTCCGATTTGAATACATGCAATGCAATACAAAAGAATGCTTATCTTGTCACTTTTACTTGCCAATTTTGTTTACACATTTTAGTTACCAAATCATTCATTAATCAATTTGTCCATTGGTGAGTGTCTTCTAAGATGAAAGAAGTGTCAACCAAGGGATAGTTTAAGGCATGAGAGAAGCTTCATGCTGTTGGTAATGAACCCTCTAAGGAGGATTAAACCATTAAGCATGAGGCTCAATCTCAAGCTTAAACAACCTTAAAGTTGAAACAACCCTCAAAGCAAATGAAAGAGTGAAGCAAAGAGGGAGGTTGCAAAGATTATAGTGCTGAAATGAAGGGGAAAAAAAAGTACTAAAACATGGCAATCAACTCAAACAAGTGGTGTCTAAAGGCCTAAAACACCAAGCTTGTGAGGACTATTACACTACAACTATGCAATACAAGACTCAAACACAACAAACACTTAAAAGCAATCTTAAAATAGGTCTGAAATAGCCCTAAAACATGCTGGAATTAAGCTAACAAAAGCTAGAAAAATAAGTTAAAACATGGAGCATGTTAAGCTAGTAAACAAAGCACAAGGAGGGGAGGCTAACCCCTCCAATTTTAGACCTCATAACATGATTTTCAGCCTTTGGAAAACTCTGAAAATTAGTAGTAAAAATCTCAAAAAAGTTGATGAAGAGATGGGAAACACAAGTGGAAGAGAACAAGGTTCAAAGAAGGGTGATTAACCCCTCTACCTTTAATAGCCTTAAACCACAAGCTTCAGCTCATAAAAACAATTGAAAAACACTTCAAAATTAGTAAGAAAAGATAGAGAAGAAGTAGTACAAAGATGCTCAAAATTTTACCTCTTGAAGAGAAATAACACTTTTGTTCACAAACCACAAGTCCTTCACTCTCAAAGGCTGAAATTTGGACTCAAGAATCTCAACAATGAGAGCTCCAATATTAGTTTAGGAAGTGTAGAGAGAGGGTGTACATGTTGCAAGATAGAGATAGAGAGAGAATTCCAAGTTTTGGACCTTTTGGAAATTTTTATAACCTTAAATCAAGAGGTTTGGCTAGGTATATATAGAAAAACAGCCTAATAGTTCGAAAATATTAAGCCTTGAACAGCTAGATCTTGTGGGGGACAGCTGGACAAAAATATCTAGGTTTTTCACCAGTGGCCGACCGGCTAGAAGTGTGGATTGTTGGCCATCAATGGTGGCCGGTCAGCCATCAAAAATCTGCTTCCAGGCCCAACTTCAAATGGGCATAACTCTATTCGGACTTCTTTGCAGGTCATTCTTGAGGCTAAATTGAAGCCCCGAAAGTCTAATTTCCAATGGTGGCAGCCTCACATCTAAATTCTAAGTGTGCTAAGTGATATTCCTATTTTAGTGAAGGTTGCTCAATTTTGGCTTAATCGGATTGATGCCTAACTTCAACCAGCCATATCTCTCTCATCCGGACTCGTCTTTAGGAGATTCTTGAGTGTAAAATGAAGCCCCAGAAGTCCACTTTCAAATGGTGGTGGCCTCACAACTTAAGTCCAAGTGTACAAAAGGATAGACCTGATTTAGTGAAGGCTGCCCGATTCTCTCTTAACGGTTTATGCCTAACTTCTTCCCAAACTAGGTTTCTTCCCTCTCCTCCAATTTTCTTCAACTCCAAACCTCTAAATAAGATGTTTTAAAATATTTTTGGAAGATTTCACCGCTCTTCCATTTATTTCCACTTTGTCCTTACTCGGTTTACTGATAAGTGCAATTTTTAACGAAATGCGAGCCTTGGAACATCGTAAAAACTTTTGGAAAAAAATATTTTGAAAAAGAGGGTTTTAAGGTCTAAAATGATTTTGGTCAAAATCGTTTTGGTCCGAAATGGGGTGTAAGGTTGGGATTTAGAGCTCTTCTTGTTGAAGAAATCAAACATTTATACAACATAACTTTCATCATCGAGTGATCAACTTGTGGCGTCCAAGTCTTAAGGGCGGTCAAAAATGGAGTGTTTACAGTTGCCCCTCTTTGACAGAGCTCGAAGTCATGATATGACGTGAGTGAATGTCAAAGCTCGAAGATGACCCATCTTGACAAGGTCGTAAGACTTGGGCAAACAAACAAAATGCAGATGCAGTTGGTTGAACCCGAGGGTTGCCTATGTATCCCGTTGCAAGGAATCAAACTAGCGTAGTTCAGGAGCAGGATGCAAATGATAGGCAATGTAACGAAGCAATGCAAATGATAAACAATGTAATGAAATAATTAAACCACAAGCAGTGCAAAACACACGAATACCATAAAGGAATGGAGATACGAATCAAAATACGTTTTATATAGAAAAGAAGTGGGCACAACCAAACGATGCCTAACACAGGCTAGGTGCCTACATCCTCAATACTGGCCTCAGCGCAGCATGGATGCTTACACATAACAGAAACATGCTCCAACGTGAAATGGGTGCGATTACATGCAAAACTATGTTTTTCGTAGAAAGAGTAAGTGTACAAGTAATTGGGTGGGATAATATAAGTGAGGAATGATTTGTTGAGGAAAGATCATGATCCTAAATGCTGAATGCATCAAGACAAAGTATAATGCAATGGATGCAATGGATGCAGTGAATATGGAGCGGAAGCCAAACTACGTTTAACCTAGAAAAGGCATGGACACAAAACAAACCGCGTTGAACACAGAAAAGGTGCCTAAACCCTCGGACCACAATTCTTGCAGAATAGGCTTGTACACATGTAGAGCTATGTTTCAACGAAAGAAATGTATGTGTAGCTTGGCTTTTTTGCACCCCCTTTTTCGGAAGGCTTGAAAGAAATCCCTAAAATTCGGACTCTCGCAATTCTGAATCTAATCTCACAAGTGCAATGTGAAACTGATACACACCAAAGAGTTCAAATCCGGCAAATCGTTTTGGAAAATTGATTTTAGGATAAAAAATGCCAAAATTGGACTGCTTTGCTGAATCTGAGTCGCCACCTAAATATTTTATTTTTGGGAAAATTTAGGAAACCCTGACTCGTGCCAAAGGCCATGTGTCCGTCATCACAAAAGTTGCCTCAGCTCGAGAACTTAGGTACGAGAGGGGAAGGTCATGAATTGAGCACCCTGCCGCTTAGATCAAAGATTGGCCTCTACTAATCATCATATGATTTTTTATAAATATTATGTGCTCTTGTTCCGGTTATTAAGCTAGCTTTATTATGTGATGTACACAAGCAAGTATAGACTAGTTTGCTCAATTTAGAACAATTCAACTCATGTTTGTTTGCGAAAATGGTTTGAATTTGCCACTTCAAGTGGGCTTAAAGATTGCGAATCTGCCACCAAACAAAGTGGGCTTAATACATGATTTGCCACTCAACAAAGTGGGCTTAAAACGCACATTTATTGAATCATTCCAATTGAAACAACAAGCCTTCATCCACAGGCATTTCAAGCAGTTAATCAAATAAGCATTTAGCCTCATGGCAAGCATGCTGGTCATGGCAACATTCACATTAATGCGAGTATGCTAAAGCGTAAAAACTCACCTAGTACTCAAAGCTAAGAAGATATGAGTTAGAAAAATATGTATGATTCCTAACTATTTAAGATGCCTAATGCAACACATGCAATATGCAATTAATAGGCCCGGCTACTACTATGGCATATGGAGCAATTTAAATAACATGCGGTTAAACACGTATTCAAATAAGATATTGAAATGGCAATACAGTTTGAATGATGCGCCGAGCCTCGGTGCATGCAATATGAATGAATGGATGCAAGCATAAGACATAAGGTATGCTAATTGAAAAATGATATCCCTAATCTAACCATTAAAAGCTAGTAAATAAAAGGGAGAAAGACGTGGGGTTGGAAGACATACACATTATTACAAGTTTATGCCCTCGCGCATGAGGGTTCGAATGAACTAACTAGCTAAGCTAAACGCTTAACTAATTATTACAACAAATTGAACTAATTAACTAGCTACACTAGCTAACTAATTATTACTAACCGAATTAATTAACTATTCTGGCTAACTAATTATAATTACAAGACAATACAAATTAGCTATTCTAACTGATTATAAAAGCCACTAGTTAAGCATAACACTAATTTATTACAACACGGATCCCAAGGATCGATGAGGAACTCATGCATGAATGTGGTTTTCACCCGAAAAGCCGCTGTTTTGCTGCTACATGCCTCTGTTGCTAAGTAAGACATTTGTACTGATTTGCACTTCGGGACCAACTACATTACGCCTTAGAAGGACATTCTTTGAATTTCCTTTGGTGGTAGAGAAGGGCTGGTCGGCCATTGATGATGGTTGGTTGGCCACTGATGGTGGTCGGTTGGCTATTGTTGATGGCTGGTCGACCACTGCTGATTGAACTTCCTTGCTGCAACAGAGAGCAAACAAAGCATTTACAGGGCGTTTTCAAGGGTTTGTTTGAGCAATTCACCCCCCTTTTCATGAACAAATCAAAGGGAGACAAGCCTAGGTTCACAAACCATTAACTCAAGCAATTTCATTGCATGATGGCTCACAAACCAAAGTGTGCAATTTCATTAAATGCAACAAAATGAGACTCTAACTTCCTCCCTTTCATGAGAGATCAAGGGAAGTGGTTGACCTTGGAGATTTGGATCATTTCATAACTAATGAGTATGAAATGGCCCAAGTTTCCATGTGTTCAATGAACGTCCGATTGAACACAACTAAATTATTATCTTGCTCACTTTTACTTCCAAGTTTTAATTACTCATTTTACTTACCAATCATTCTTTAATCTAATTAAGTCAATTAGGTGAATTAAAGTCCTCTAATGGAAAGAGGGTTCAAAACACAAGTTGCTTTGGGTATGAAAGAAGCATCATACTATTGGTAATGAACCCCCTAAGGGATTAAACAATTAAACATGACACCTCAATTTCATACTTGGGCAAGCAAGTGACTTGGAACCACTTTCAAAGCAAAATAAAAGCCAAGAAAGGAGGGAGGTTGCAGAGATGATTAAGTGCTAAAAATGAGTGATAAAAGTATAAATAAATGCTATCTACTCAAACAAGAAGGTGTCTAAGGCCTAGAACACCAAACTGGTGAGGACTATTACACTACAAGCATACAAAGCAAAGCTCAAAAGCCACTAACAGCTCAAAATAGTCCTAAAACAGGTTAAAAACAATCCTAAAACATGCTGGAATTGAGCTAACAAAGGCTAGAATAATAGGCTAAAACATAGCACAAGCTAAGCTAGTAAGCAAGACACAAGAAGGTGAGTCTAACCCCTCCAATTTTGGACTTCAAAATAAGTTTTTGGCCACTGAAAAAAACTCTAAAATTCAGTGGTTAGAAGGCCCAAAAAATTTAATTTGAAAGTAATGAATAAAAAGCACAAAAACTATACAAGCAAAGAAGCAAAAAGGGTGAACCACCCCTAACTAAAAAAGGGCTCAAACCACCACTTTTAAGTCACAAAAATAGAGCTTCTTATAGTTCAAAACCAGGCCAAAAGCAATTGAAATAGATGGCAAAACAAGTATCTTGAAACAAAGCAAACAAGACAAGTTTTATACCTTTGAAGCAAAGCTCAATTTTAGGCACCAAACCAAGCTAAAACCACTTGCTAGAGCTTAGAGAAAGTGCCAAAGAAACTCATCTCAAAGGTAAGGAGATTTGGTTTAGGAGGTATATGCAAAAGCTAAGGATTTGTGAGCAAATGTATACAAAATTGCAAGAGAGAGAGAGGTAGAATTTTGCTCCAAAATTGCTAACCCTCATGAATGGGGGAGGATCTCCCTTATTTATAGAAAAACACTCCTTGAGCTTAGAAACATCCCACCATACACGTGTAGGGAGATGCAGCTCATTGTGCTAACAGCTGGCACAACTGTCAACAAATATCTAGAAAAAGGCATTGGTGGCTGTCGGCCACTACTGGTGGCCGACAACCATTATCCATGGCCGACAGCCTATGGTGGTGGCTGACAGGTCACCAAAAGTTCCAAGTAAGAAATAACAAGGTTTTGGTCCCAAACAAGGCATAAAACAGATAAGGTTTCAAGGCTCAAAAGCAGGGCACTTTGCCGAGGACTTTGAGCACTCAAAACGAACACATGCAATCATAATCATCGAGTGTACAAGCGATGACGTCTAAGTCTTGAGGACGGTCTAAAATGGGGTGTCTACAGTTGCCCCTCTTTGATAGAACTCGGAAGTCATGAAATAATGGGAGTGAATGTCAAAGCCCAGAGATGACCCATTTTTGACAAGGTTGAAGACTTTGACAAACAAATAAGCAAGACAAAAATGGTTGCGCCTGTAGACTGCCTACGTATCCCTTTGCAAGGAATCAAACCAGCGTAGTTCTGGGGCAAAATACAAGTGATATGCACAATGTAGGAACATAACTTATGATCATGCAATGAGGCTGTAATGAAACATTTGAACGCAAATGCAATGGAAGCAAACTGAAACAAGGTACAACAATCTCAAATATGAAAAGAAGTAAGCAAACACACTACGCATGGGAATCACAAGCTAAACCACATCTCATGTAGAGAGGATGTAAGAAAATTAACTTAACTACACGTCACGCAGGAAAATTGAAGAACAATACAACCATCGGGGACACCTGAGGTTAAAATAAGACCCTAACGTGTTGCACACGGAAGGAAGAAAGAATGGTGTGAACTCCGGGACACACCCAAATGCTCCTAACCGAAATGTCCTAACGCGTTGCATGCGAAAGGAGAAGAAGAGGTGGTACGAACATCGGGACGTACCCGAAGGTTCTAACTGAAATATCCTAACGCGCCGTATGCAGGAGGAGAAGAGGTGCGAACATCGGAACACATCTGAATGTTCTAAACCGAAACGTCCTAACGCACCGCACGCTAGAGGAGAAGAGGTGTGAACATCGGAACACATCCGAATATTCTAAACCAAAATGTCCTAACGCGCCGCACGCGAGAGGAGAGGAGGCGTGAACATCGGAACACATCCGAATGTTCTAAACCGAAATGTCCTAACGCACCGCATGCGAGAGGAGAAAAGGTGTGAACATCGGAACATATCCGAATGTTCTAAACCGAAACGTCCTAACGTGCCGCACGCGAGAGGAGAAGAGGTGCGAACATCGGAACACATCCAAATGTTCTAAACCGCAACATCCTAATGCGCCGCATGCGAGAGGAGAAGAGGTATGAACATCGAAACACATCCGAATGTTCTAAACTGAAACATCCTAAAGTGCCGCATGCAAGAGAAGAAGAGGTGATTCGAAGGGTACAAATGATTCTACTTGGAACTCCTCTGAATGAACCGTACATACAATATCTTCTGGTTGCACCAGCTTTGAATGAACCGTACATACAATATCGTGCCTGCATAAGAAAGAAGCTTAACAGGTACAATATAGTAAGAATGCATGTTCTACACAAGACAAATAACCAAGATACAATGTTAATGGCATGTTTTATGCCAAACATGCGAGAAACAAAACAGAAGCATATTCTATGCGACGAGAGCCGGAGCATGTTATATGCCACATTAAAATGCATATTCAATGCAACAGTACAAAATGCATGTTCTATGTATGACAACAGTATAAAATGCATGTTCTATGCAAAGTGCAGAATGTATGTTCTATATACTGAAGAGATGCGCAGTCTATGCAAGAATGAAAAAGAATGTTATCGAAACAAGTTCAGTAGCAACTTTCTGATTTACCTCTCGGAAGAGTTGCGATACGCAAAAAAGGTACACCTCGTGCAATGAGATGGATGACGACCACCTGAAGACACGATTTCAAGCCTACACAGAGAGAACTTAAACTCAACAGTGACCTTTCCTTGCACTTCTTGAGGAATAAGGACACAAAAAAAGCATCAAGATTCAATTTAGGAGCACTGGGCATTGGACGGCCACCAGAGGAGGGTATCGGCCACTTGTCGGCCACCCTTGAGCATTGTCGGCCACCAATGTGGCTTGTCGGCCACTAGTGGTGGCGATCGAAATATCAATGGTAAATCGGGCCCAATTTGGTCTTTTCTCCACAGGTCTTTAAGTGCACATCCCAAACTTCATTTCCTCACTCCTCCAAACCTGAAAACCCTCTCTCTCTCTCTCTCTAGATCCGAGCTTTATATATGTTTTCCAACACCCCGCGGACATTTAATGCGCTAAATCCTCTTTGTATACTCTGTTTTGAACCGATTGAAATTCGATTTTGGTACTTTTTCTTGGAGTTTCACCACTTGAGGCTTGTTTCCCTCGAGTTCTCCTTGGGTTCTGTGCCTTTTTCCAGGGCTTTGACTTTTTCCTCCCTTTTTCTCTCTCTTAGGGTTGACTTTTGGCATTTTTCACATATTTTCCTCATTTTCGACAACTTTCTTATCTTCTTTCCAAATGGCGGACGACGGTCCTCATGACGGAGCTTCCCGAAGATTAGTCGAGTTGTCCCCAGAGATGGAGGCAGAACCTGAGCTTGTGCTACTATCACCCATGGTTTGACCTTTCGACCCGAAGACATATCATCCTCAGACATATGTGCTACCATCCGAGAGTGTCCGGCATTTCAAAGGATTTGGCGAGGTGCACAGAGGACCTTTTATTCACGAGCCGACCTCCTTTATCTTCTGGCGTAGCGAAGGGTATACAATGCCTTTCATTTATCTTACGGCTCCTCAATGTGCCTTGTATTTCTTGCTTAAATCACATTCTTGCACTGTATCTCTTACCCTGCCTTTCCCCTGCTCTTCCCACACACATTCTTGCATTGTATTTCTTACACTTGCTCGTTCTGATCACAGGAGGACTCCCGCCCTATCAGAGGCTATGGAGCCACATCCGCGGGGGAATGGTATATGGAGCTCCTCGATGGTGTCTGCCACACTGTGGATGAGGTCGGCTTGCTTACTGCATGGGGCTATCATGCCTTATAGCGAGTCGATCTTTACTTGGAGCGTTGGTAGAGGTGGTGGGATACCACCAACTCTTTCCACTTCTCTACTGTGGGAGAGATGACGATGACTCCCTATGACTTCTTTATGCTCATTGGCATAGAGGTAGGAGGTCGTCTAATCCCTTATCATACAGACATGGGTGAGTGAGAGGCTGCATGGATCCATCTACTAAGAGCACACCCACCTCTCTTCCGATCCAGGATGGTACGGTACAGCTGGTTTGCAGAATAGTTTCGACGGAAAGAGCCAAAGACCCCAGAAGAGACCGAGCATTACGCCCGAGGCTTCTTGATGTTCCTTTTCGGCACTACTTTGTTCACAGACAGAGCGAACACTGTAGGGTTATATGTTCTGAGTGCACTGGTGGACTTGTCTCAGGTCCGTGTTTATGATTGGGGTGGTGCTGGCCTTGCCACATTGTATGGATATATGAGCTCGACATCCCGTAGGAGTGGTAATAGGGTCGGCGGCTACTGGAGAGATTGGGAGGTATGCTTTACCTTTTTTGCTTTGCATTTCCTACCGTGCTTTTTGCTTTGCACTTGTACTTTCTATACTACACATTCTGCTTTCTGCACTCACACTTGTACTTTCTGTACATTGCACACACATTCTGCTTTCTGCATTCTGTATTCTACATTCTCTACTTTCTGCATTCCCTGTATTCTGCATTCTCTAGACATTGCACACACATTCTGCTTTCTGCATTCCCTGTGTTTTGTTGTATACTCAATATGGCCCTTTTCTTTATTTCAGTTTTGGGTATATGCCTACTTCCTGACCCTTGCCCTAGAGCCAGAGGTAGAGATGCCTCCTGTTGTGTCGTATTCTCACCGGTATGATGGGAGATGCCTGAAGAGACCCGAGAGACTTTTTCATTCTTCCTCCGTGCCGACCTTTGTGGTATTCTGAAGGTGACTCAAAATTCACGATTAATGTCATTGTTTGATTTTGATTCATATTGTAATATTCACAAGCTGTGCATTCTCTGTTTACAGATCACGTGGCAGCCTTGGGCGACGATACCTGAGGGAGTTGGGGATCAGTTTACTGGAGCTCGGGGGGCCACCCGTTTCTAGCTTCTATTCGAGGGTTCGATTTTCCGAACTGGTTTCTAAGCGGCGTTTTATCGCGGATCTTGGGTTTCTTTGTAGTCGATAGTTCTATGGCGCCCTTACCATCTATGAGAGCTCTGAGCGGCTCACCTCCCGAAATGATCCGGTTTACTAGTTGCTTGGATCTTGATTACTTCTTGGAAGAGGGTGATTATCACGACATTTATCGAGACATACCTCATGTCTCTTTTGACCGTATTCAGCGGAGGTGAGGATGAGAGCTCTAGCTACGAAAGAGAGAGCAGTACCAGGCGATTAGGGTGCGTAGTAGAGGGCCACCAGACGAGGCAGAGGACGGTTGGCGAGCTATCTATTGCACTCACATGTTGGCGATATCTTGGGGAGGCATACTAGATCTGATTGAGCACTGCCTGAGACCTGAGATCGTTAGAGCTCTGATCGCCCCAGTATGTATCCCATTCTTTAGTTTTCTCATTTCTTTTTGATATTTGTTCCTTCTAGACATTGATCATTTCCAATGCATTTGTAGGCACCTTCTGGATACACTGAGGATCTGCTAGAGCTATTAGCCTCATTCGAGGGCATGATATTGATGAGGAGGCATTGCTCGGCTTCCGACATTCGAGTTATTTTTCAATTTTCTTATATTCCGGTTATCAAATTTCCACTAACAATTGGCCCGACATTTCAACTGAACATTTCCCCACCCTGTTCTAATACACTACATCTGAATTCATACACTGTACCTGACTTCTGTATATACTCATTCTACACACCATACTTGCATTTGATACACATATTGTGGCTGACATATGACAACTGTCTTTTTAGGTCCCACCTATACTGGCAGCACCAGCGGCAGCAGCACTAGGACTATCAGTACCTCCTCTAATAGTAGGGAGGAGAGAGAGACAGGCCCCATCACGATCGGCGAGCCGGGTGCCCAAGGCGAGTGGTCTTTCAAAGCCCATACGGCGATGACTCTGTTGAGACTAGCGAAATTTGAGGTAGTGAGTCGGCGTCTTTGAGTCATCGAAGTGGAGATGATGGCCGGCTCGGGTTCTACTAGTGGCGATGCTCTTGAGCGAGTTTTGAGGTAGAAAGCGATGACTCGGTTCGGTTTGGCATCTAATTGACGGCGCAGATAGAGACAACTTTGAGTCCCCACCCGGGAAGAGACGAAGGGCCTCTCGAGCTGAGATAGATAGTCTTGATCTATCGTATTTTGCTTAGTTTCTTTTTGTTATTAGTGTTAGCACTTTATGCGACTTCAAACAATTTTTTTTAATAAAATAAACTTGTACTACACTTTTGTAACAAAAACAAACCATGATCGGAATGAAAATCGAGTTTTTTAAAAAATGTTGTATTTTGCATCATGAGCACCCCATTGCGTAGAAACGAGATTGAATTGATAATGAAAATTGAACACTTGTATTGGCAGAACTTTCTTAATCAGGTAATGAACTGATCAAGACCGAAAAACAAAGACAAAGTACAACTCAATATACAAAACAAAAACAACTCGATAAACAACTTAAATGCAAACTTCACAAAACTAAAAAAAAAAGGACTCAAAACAAGACCTTAACATATACAAAGAGTAGAACAAAACAAAGGTCCTCAGCACTCTCAAGACAAAGGTGGATAGCAGGGCTGCAAAAAGGGCTGTCGGCCATGAAAGGATTCTGTCGGCCACCAGTGGTGGCCGGTCGGCTGCCCAAGTGGCCTATCGGCCATCATTGATGGCCAGTCGGCCATCAATATGAGGAACCTCCAAATTGTTGCCACCTGGCTTCCAATCATTGCCTTATCTTCTACAAAAGATTGGAACTTCGTGATTTCTTCATTTCAGCTGCAAATTCTTCAAAAATGGAGCCATTCTTCACTGAAAAACTCTCGAATTGGAATGCAACTTTAGATGGCTCAAAAAAGATGAATTTTTAGGGTTTCGGCATAAATGCACTATTCCCGCTGAGTCGTTCTCCAGTTTGTTTTCCATTCCTACATGCCACAGCTAGATGTTGGAACCCGGTTACGCATGTGTTTAGCCTCGGGGGACAAGAGCTATGCCCGACAATCGAAGAATTTCAAGTGTTAATAGAAACCTGGCATGAAGAGGAAATCTTGCCTCAGCCCCGTTTTGGTCACATCCAAGCTTTGGCACGGATGTGCGGGCTTATTCTACACGAGGCCCGATCCTTCTTTGGCGGGGTTTTCGGCAACACGCCCTTTGTTTGTGCATGTTGGCACATTTTGTCCTTGCCTATAATTTTGGCGGTCTAGCATTTGGCTAGTTGAAGTAGCCCAAGGTTTGAAAGAAGGCAAAAGCTACATGGGTTTGGTACTAGTCGAGACTTTGATGGGCTTGGACGCCTTCCATCGGCGGGAGACAAACAAATTTACGGGGAGTCCACTACTTCTGCAGGTAATGTTTCCCACCCTTTCTAATATGTGTTCCTCACATCTCTCGGCATTCATGCTTTGTTTTTCTCTCAAAGCCCTTTTCTCACTCTTTTCTCTCAACATACACCTCTCTATTATTTAATCTCTCTTTTCTTTCATCCCTGCCCAGATATGGCTCACAGACAGGTTAAAGGTAGTGGATTCTTGCCCTGCATACTCTGCACAGGGCTATTTCTTTTGCCAACGGCTAGTGGATTTTCCGAACGAGGGGTGGTGCCATTGGATGCAACAGGTCTGTTGCTAACATTTCTTGGCGTTGCTCCTGGTTTGATCTGACCAAAATGAGCTACAGCATAGCTCGGCAACCTGGCATTCAACTGATTGGCTTGACACACTGTGTATTCTACTTTTCGTTCCGGTTCAGGTGTCAGTTCGGACATAACCAGACTTGCCCAGAAGAGGGGGTAGAGTACCTGGTTTCGTTTCCAATCCGAGATTCACAATTGGCTCGATATCCCATTGCGTGGAGGACGATAGAGCTTCTGGCTCTTGCCCCTAGTTTCAATTGAACACTTTCTAGCGAATGCCTGACTTGGCTTGAAGATAAGGCACAAACCGGGCCCACCTTAGCATCGGAAGCTTCCACAAGTGTAGGGAGGGGATGTAGGAACACCTGACTCATCTATGCCCCAAGTTTATTGCTTTGATCTAACTTTTCAAGTTTTCTTTTTGAATGTAATAAAAGCAAATTTAACTTGTATTACGAGGTGGAAAACTTTGTATTGAAATCAATGAAATTGAAGTTGTGGGCATTGAAAAATTTTCTTTTGGTCCAAAAATGGTCTAAGTTGTAAAAAAATTAATTTGAACAGAATCAACTTTTGTCAAAACTTTCCAAAACCATTTTCGAAAATGATCACCACATGCATGGAATTAATCCTTGAGATGTACAACCCCGAACCTAAAAATGGAAAATTGCCCCTTGACTGAATAACTCTGCTCAGCACTGTACCAGTCCTCAAAACAAAGATCACAACCGAACTCTCAAATAAAGAATAGACAAGAATGACCTGATCGAACAGATGGACATGATAGTTGATTTGGAGGTGTTTACGGTCGGACTTCAGGATAATGTTGCCTACATATCCCAAAGATGGGAATCAGGCCTTACGTAGTTCGATTCGGGTTTGCTTGGGTATTAACGCTCTTCTTTTGCGCTCTAACTTTTGCCAAGGTCGCCCTTTAGGGTTTTCAACCTTGTGAGCTCAGTTTTTCGAGCCTCTCAAGGGTAATATTTCTTCAACTTGTCCATGTTGATTGATTGGGAAAATTCTAGGCCATCCAGTTCCATAAGAATAACAGCTCCACCCGACGAAATGGTTTTTATAATGTACGGACCAGTCCAATTGGGTCAGAACTTGCCCCTAGGGTCATGAATGGGAGCTCAGTTGTCTTTCAGTACCAAATCTCCTTCCTTAAGATTCTGAGACTTAACTTTCTTGTTAAAAGCCTTGGCAATCCTACGTTGATACCCTTGAACATGGTACAGTGCTTTCAGCCTTCTTTCATCAAATAACATTAGTTCTTCGAACCTGCTCTGCTGCCAATTCGCATCTGCTATCTGGCACTCAGCCATAACCCGCAGCGACGGAACTTCTATTTCAATCGGCAGAACAACTTCCATCCCATAAACTAGAGAGTACGGAGTTACCCCAGTAAATGTCTGAATTGAAGTTTTGTAGCCCCAGAGAGCAAATGGCAATTTGTCTGACCAGTTCCCGTAAGTCTCAACCATTTTCTGCAAAATGTGCTTGATGTTCTTGTTGGCAGCTTCAACAGCTTCATTGGTTTACGGCCGATATGTAGATGACTTATGAAAAGCCACATTGTATTTCTCCAACAAGTCGATCACTTCTTTCTTGAAATGGGAGTTGTTGTCTGAAATGATCTCATTCGGGACTCCATAACGGCAAATGATGTTATTTCAGATGAACTTAGCCACATGCGTTGCTTTTAACACTGCATAAGATTGAGCTTCCACCCACTTCGTAAAATAATCAATTGCCACCAGAATGTATTCGTGTCCATTTGACCCTTTCAGTGTAACTACCCCAATGACGTCAATTTCCTAGACTGAGAAAGGCTATGGTGAAGTCATGTTGTATAGCTTCGACGGTGGGATATTCATGTGATTTGTATGGATTTGGCATTTGTGGCATCACCGAACAAAACCAATACAATCCTCCTCCACAGTAGACCAGTAGTAACCTTGCCTGAGAATCTTTCAGGCTAACATTACTCCGCTTATGTGTGCTCCACCATCAGTCGCTTTGACTCTTCTGCGTCCACACATAGCTTGTGCATTCCCAGATAACCCTTCTTATACAACTTACCCCTGCAGATGATAAATTGAACGGCCATCCGCCGTATTGCCCTTTTTATCTTTGGCATTTGCCTCTAGTGGATAATCTTCCTTTTTTAAGAAGTTCCAGATATCATAATACTAGGGGTTTTGATCTTGCACTTCATCTATTGCTGCGATAGACTCGTAAGGCGGCGTATATCTCTGTTCAATGATGATCAGACATTTCCAGACTCCAAACAGAATGTCTATCACAGAAGATAGAGTTGATAAGGCATCAGCGAAACTGTTGTTCTTTCTTAGTAGATGAGTGAAGGTTAACTTCTCAAACCTAGGAACCAAAACGTTGAAGGTCTGGTGATAGATCTTCATCTTTTCTTCTTTGACCTTCCAGTCTCCTTTTGCTTGAGACACAACCAGGTTCGAGTCCCCACTGACGTCCAACCGTTTTGCCCCTAGTTCCAGGGCGACTTCCAATCCAGCGATACATACCTCGTATTCTGCCTCGTTGTTGGATACTTTGAACCGAAGTTTGAAAGCTAAATGTATATGGGAATTGTCGGGTGCTATCAGCAACATCCCTATCTTATAACCGTACTGGTTAGACACTCTGTCAAAGTACATTGTGCAAATCTCTTCTTCAACTTGCAGAATAGCTTCATCTTGGAACAGGTATTCTACCACTTCATCCCTTTCCACTGGGTGATCTGCCAGGAACTTAGCTACCGCTCTCCCGTTGGCAGATTTGTGAGTGACATACTTCAGATCAAATTCGGAGAGAAAGAGCAACCAACGGGCTAGCCTACCCGTAAGTGCTAGTTTTTCAAAGAGATATTTGATAAGATCTAATCTCAAAACCAGAATTACGGAGTGAGATAACAGGTAGTGCCTCAACTTCCTAGTAGCCCATACCAAAGCCAAGCAAGCCTTCTCCAGTGGGGTGTAACGGGTCTCATAATCCAGCATCTTCTTACTCAGGTAATAGATGGCTTTCTCTACTCTATCCTCAGATTCCTAAGCAAGCATTTATTCTATCGTTGTGTTCATTACTGACAGATACAGAATCAACAGCTTCTCGGCTTTGGCGGTGACAACACAGGTGGGTTCTGAAGGTACTGCTTGATCTGCTCAAAAGCAAACTGATATCGGTCATCCCATTGGAATTTCTTTCCTTTCTTCAGGAGACCAAATAGTGGTTCACAAGTCAAGGTTAATTTTGAAATAAACCGCCTTATGAATTGCACTTTACCCAGAAAGCCTCGCACCTCCTTTTCAGTACTTAGTGGTGGCATTTCTAGGATGGCCTTGATTTTGGAAGGACCTACCTCGATGTCCTTCTGTGTGATCAAGAAACCCAGCATTTTCTCTGCTGTTACGCCAAAAGTGCACTTTTGTGGATTCAACCTCAATCTATATTCTCTGATCCGTTGGAAGAATTTCTTCAAGGCGGTGTAGTGGCCTTCTCTTTCTTGGACTTGACAATCATGTCATCCATATACACCTCGACCTCTTTGTGAATCATATCATATAGAATTGTAGTTGCAGCTCGTTAATAGATAGCCCCAGCATTCTTCAACCCAAACGGCATCACCCTGTAGCAATAACTTCCCCACGATGTGGTGAAAGCGGTTTTCTTTCTATCCTCGGGTGCCATCAGAATCTGGTTATACTCGAAAAATCTATCCATGAAGGAGAGCAACACATGGCCTGTGGTGAAATCCACCAATTCTTCAATGTGCGATAGAGGAAGGTTGTCCTTCAGACTGGATCTGTTCAGATCTCTTAAGTCCACACATACCCGAATTCTGCCATCTTTCTTTGGCACTGGAACAATATTGGCCAACCAAGTTGGATACTCAGATACTAGCAAAAACCCTGCATCTATCTGCTTGGTGACCTCTTCCTAAATCTTCAAAGCCCAATCCGGGGCGTATTCTCCGAAGCTTCTATTTGACGGATCGGGCCTCGGGGTCAAGATGGATCCGATGTTGTACAATCTCAGGACTGATTCCAGGCATATCTTCGTAGGACCACGCGAAAACATCTTTGAAATCTTTTAATAAAGCGACTAAGCGCTCGCGTTCCTCCGAAAACAACGTGGACCCGCTTTGGACTAGACGCGGATCCTTCTCAGTACCCACATTAATTGGAATGATTTCATCAACAAGGGGTTTTATAAACCTCTCTTCATCTCGATTAATCAAATGTTTCAAAACTAGAGGAATGCATTCCTTGTTGTTTTCACTAAAATTTTGAAAGTCATGATCAATGCAATATACAAGTGGCACAGAGAAGTACTCAAAACCTACAGTGGTATTCTCATTCACAAAGTCCAGTTCATTCAATTCCTTGATTACAACCAACTTAAAAGAAAAGGAAAAAGATGACCTGGACAAAACCTCGGCATTCGGGTTATCAACCCCAAGAATACCGGACCTAGACTTAGATGAACTAGAATTTGATGCTGACTCCACAGACTCTGTGGAATCAGATTCAGTTCACTACGATCGAAGCTGTTGGACAGGAAGCCCTCTTCTAGCTGCCAAGTGAGGGATAGTGCGTCAGATGCATCCAAGATACCACTAGAAGGGTTCACACCTGGTTGGTCTCCGATCATGGAAACAGTTAGGTCATCCCCTAAGCTCTCTGAGTTGATATGAGGATTTGAAAGGAGACATGCCAGTGCTGCTCCTACCTTAAGTTCATTACTGTTGGAATCACTTTTTGTGTTCTTTGTAGCCTCAGCAGTTAGTTTAGTCTGTTCCTCCGTGTCACTCTCTTACAGCTACAAGTCGAAGAAAATCTCAAAGTCGGGAACCCGCTGCTTCTCGGAGTTGAACTAGGGTTTGGGGAAACCACAAAATGGGAAGTCTTCCCCCTCCTGAACAAAATAGCCATTCAGGGTTCCCCGGATTAGTCGATGCACAAGCTCGTAGTGCTTCCTGTTTTGCTTTGCTTTGGCCCTTCCGACCATTTCTTTCCCTTTCCTTACCCAGTCCTTTTTGGTGGGCGTATAGCAAAGACCAAAGGCATAAGGGTTATGTGACACATCGGCCAATGCAGCGACGCTTTTCCAGCCATTTTTGCCTAATCCCATTCGGGCATGTCTTTGCAACTTGTACATGATGTACATAGTTTGAGCACTAACATAGACGCCCTTTTCGACAGCTAGGATTTTCTGCACTGCCTGGGCCTTAGCCAAGGTAAACCCCAAAATGAAAACATCCTCTTCGCCATACACAATCTCTAGTATAGGTGTAGTGACCTCTGGCGAAGGATGTATAGATGAATTCCTAAAAACTATGGCCACTCCTTTTCCATGAGGGTATTTCCGCATTTGGTGGAGAGTGGAAGAGCGACTCTTACTTGGTGTGGCAGTGCCCAAGTAGTAGGTTTAAAATGGCTGGAACATCTAGGAAGTGAAATTCAATATCCTGTTGAGCAGGTCCAACCTGCACTCTAATCTGCACTGTTCCCATCACCTTTCTGCTTGTATTGTCATACGCTTGGATCACTTAGGTTGTAGGCGCAAAATCAGTCTGTTTCAAGTCAATAGCATAAGCTGTGTAGCATGGACAGACATTAATTGCTAACCCGATGTTGACTAGTACAATTGGCACCCACTTTTCCTGGCACTTTACAGATATATATAGAGGCTTGTTGTGTGCAAAAGCCTTTTGGTGGTAACTCCTTATGCGAAAAGGTCAAAGTTGGCAATGCCTCTGGGAGAAGACTAATCCCACCAGTTGTTCGGGGTAGTTTCAATGGACAACTTGGCTTTATCCATCTGCTAGTGCGACTTGCAATGCACTTTCATGAAGCCATAAGCAACCCTCAGATAGATATGTCAGCTTGAATCTTCTTCAATTATTTCAGCACAGCCTCTTCCTTTAACTGCTTTTCTTTCTGTTTCTCTACCTTTTTGTCCTTCCTAGATGCCTCGGGTTGGTCTAGATGCGGTGGTTTAAAATATTGGCCACTTCTTGTCATGTGGTCGACTTCCTTCACATACTAGGTATTGTCAGGAAAGCCTTCACCTAATCTTCATCAATGTGTGCAAGATGCAGATCATCATCTTCCCACCACATACCTCCGGTAACTGACAAGCAATTGTCCAGTTTCGATCTAAGTGTTCTCTTAGCAGAAACATTCCTCGCGGAGCGTTGAGCTATTCTAACTTTTTGATCACTTTTACTCATTTCCTACCCAAACCGCTCCAGCGTGGCTTCTTATTCTGTATGTACAGTGCTAGCAACGCCTAATTCCTGAGCCAATTGTTCTTTACCAGTGCTTTCTGGTAGCTTACCCTTCCTCTCAGCCGTTCTGACCATTGCCGTGGTTCCCGCTTTTTGTTCTCCAAGCTTCGATTCAGTTCCCTCATCTATATCGGGTTCATCACTCAGCCACCCAGAATTGTCTGTTGACCCGTTTGGATCAAACCAATCAATATGCACGTCTCCTTGATCTTGTTCATCAAAGAACTGCAAATTGTCTATATCCTCCTCTAGGTCGGCTAGATCATCTAATCCCTGACTTGGCGTATCCTCTCGAACTACACTGACCTCCATCCCAGCTGGCAACACCACTTCCAGCTTAGTTTGATTGATTGGCACAACATAACAGCTCGGGTCGTACACCCCATCAGATAAGTCCTCAAAGCCCTCGGGCAACGGACTAGCATTCTCCACCGAAGCTGACATCCCTTCATCTTCTGCTGTCACCACCACTAGTTCGGGTTGAAGTGAAAACGTGCTCATCATGCACAAGTCTGTGCTCTCAGGGATAAACAATGCCGGCTTAGGTAGGTGGGAAGGGGTGATATATATACTGGGGTCGTAAGGGACGGCCAGTGTGTGGATAAGGTTTATTTCTTGGGGTGGAGGGCTAGGTTATGTGGTGGGAGAGGATTTGTAGTGACGTTGGGTTTTTTGGGAGGTGCTATTACCTTATTGTCAATGAGATCTTGAATCTCATGATGCAATATGTAGCACTGATCAGTATCATGACCATGCTGTTGGTGGAAAACACAGTATTTGGCTGGGTTATGTTTCAGAAGGAGAGGATCAGGCAGTGGGCATTATTCTAACGGCTTAAGATGCCCTTTTTTGATTAGGACCCTCAGGGCTGCGGATAGGGACATATAAAGCGGGGGTGAAGATCCTCTAGCCTCGGGCCTGATGGCTTGAGGTTTGGGAGGTTGTATTGGAGGTGTTGGAGAATAGGTTGGCAATCTTGGATGTGGTGGTGACCATGCTCACATTCGAAGGCCGTGAAGAGGTACCACTAGTCGTGGCTATATTGGAGCTGCATGTAAAGGGCCTCTTTGGTTGTTCCTTCTCATGGTCTATCAGACCCTGCTTTATTGCATCCTTAATTTGAACCCCTATTTCATGGAGCTCAGCAAATGTAAATAAAGGCAAGACTATCATCTTCTGTAATAGTCTTCGTTGCAAGTTACGGACCACCATTTCGATTTGGTCCTTTTTAGATGGCCGGATAGTGATTGTAGAGGCCTTGGCCTCCACCGATTCACAAAATCGAGAAACTCTCTTTTGGCTCTGACGAATTCGCTTTGAGATCACAGTAGTGACCTCGATCTAGGTATTGTAGGAGTCTTGTGCTATGAAGGCCTCGGCCATTTTCTCTTAGTTTCTCTTCCTGAGTCTTCAAGTTTGGTATACCGGATGGCGTTATACCCGATAGGGTTTGGCAGCGACAACTTCTATAGTCTAGAGAGGCCCATTGGTTGTAAGATGTTAGAGAATAGCCGTAGATGGACCATAGGATCTCCAGAGCCGTCAAACCGGTCTACATATGGCATCTTGAATCTATCCGGTAGAGTTACTGCCGAGTCAGTGTATCCATCCTCAATATCAAGGATTGAATTCACACTCTACGCCCCGTTTGAAGAGCTTTTCTAGCTTGTTGGCCTTCAATGCAGTGGGGTCAACCTCGAATTCAAACGGCGCCTCCATTTGGTAAACTGGTGCCTTGGAGGTCTAAGGTGGGATGGGATCTGCCTAAATGCTCGCATTTTCCTGGACATTAATTGTAACCCCAGGTGTCGGAATTCCCGCTAGGGGTGCATGGGATGCTGAGGCTACTGCCGGTTGTGGCTGCTATTGCTGAAGCCTTTCTATCACTTCTGCTTGGCAGGCTACAACCTCGGCTTGGCGGGCTGTGGTCTCAGCTTGGCAGGCAACATCTAGCTGCATAGCCTTAATAGTCTGTTGGAGCTGATGAAGCATATCTTCCATGCTGACTGGAGGACTTTGAGCTACCAGAACTGGCGAATACTCTCTATTTGGAGTAGAAGTAGAAGATTGGGGCCGGCCAGGCACAGGCAGTAAAGGGGCTATTTGGATTAGCAGTGCTGATCCTTTTCGTCGTAATGGCGAGTGAAACAAACACTGGCTGTCCCCTGACTAGATCCCCAGATCTATAAATCCTTCTAACTCGGGTCCAGAGTGCTTGGGGGGTAACAGAATCGTCTAAAGCAATGGTAAAGACTACCTTGCAAAAAAAAAATAAAGCAAAAAGAAAAAAAGAAAAAAACCGCACAACACCTCGGCTCGACAGAAATAACCTTGTGATTACAATCGTGGTGGCTGTACTCAACACTGATTTCCACCTCAAAATTGATACCCAGACTTGCAACTGATACATACATTCCTACAGAGTTTCACTCTAAAAGCACATATCAAGCAAGTAAGAGCCAAAACACCCTATGATGGAGTAGGGTTACCTGTCCTAATTTTGTCGAGCCGAGGATTCACTCATAAAACAAGTGGTTTCATACAATTCCTGTATTCGGGTAAGGAACTTGTCCTAGTTTGGGACAGTCTCTATGGCTTGTAATATACAACTAGGTCGATTGGTCAAAAAAGGTACCTCCGCATGACTACCTAATATACCTCTCACACCTAACACCGGGAAGTGAAAGGAGGATCAAATGGTGCAGTGATAGTCGAGATCTAAGGGTTGTGTTCCCATCATGGCGAGCACGCAACAGTCGACCTTTTGGAAAGCTTTTCAAAGCGAGCCTCACAGTAAACCGTTTAGGAATAGCAGATGGCAAACACTGTGACTTAGGTGCACCGATGCAAATGCAAATGCAAAAAAACACATAAGTGTAAATAAAAAAACATATCATGAGTTCGAGTCAAGTTCTCTAAATCCCCATGAGTTGCAAGCGTAGCTCGGCTTTTTCATGCCCCTTTTTAGAAGGTTTGAAAGAAATCCCTGATTCGGACTCATGATTCGAATCTAATCTCACAAGTGCAATGTGAAACTGATAAACACCAAAGAGTCCAAATCCGGCAAATCGTTTTTAAAAATTGATTTTAGGATAAAAAATGCCAAAATTGAACTACTTTGCCAGATACAAAGTCGCCACCTAAATATTTTATTTTTGGAAAAATTTAGGAAACCCTGACTCGTGCCAAAGGCCATGTGTCCGTCATCACCAAAGTTGCCTCGGCTTGGGAACTTAGGTACGAGAGGGGAAGGTCATGAATTGAGCACCCCTGCTCGCCCGATCAAAGATCGGCCTCTACTAATCATCATATGATTTTTTATAAACATTATGTGCTCTTGTTTCGGTTATTAAGCTAGCTTTATTATGTGATGCGCACAAACAAGTATAGACTAGTTTGCTCAATTTAGAACAATTCAACTCATGTTTGTTTGCGAAAATGGTTTGAATTTGCCACTTCAAGTGGGCTTAAAGATTGCGAATCTGCCACCAAACAAAGTGGGCTTAAAACGCACATTTGTTGAATTATTCCAATTCAAACAACAAGCCTTCATCCACAGGCATTTCAAGCAGTTAATCAAATAAGCATTTAGCCTCATGGCAACATTCACATTAATGCGAGTATGCTAAAGCGTAAAAACTCACCTAGTACTCAAAGCTAAGAAGATATGAGTTAGAAAAATATGCATGATTCCTAACTATTTAAGATGCCTAATGCAACACATGCAATATGCAATTAATAGGCCCGGCTACTACTATGGCATATGGAGCAATTTAAATAACATGCGGTTAAACACGTATTCAAATAAGATATTGAAATGGCAATGCAGTTTGAATGATGCGCCGAGCCTCGGTGCATGCAATAGGAATGAATGGATGCAAGCATAAGACATAAGGTATGCTAATTGAAAAATGATATTCCTAATCCAACCATCAAAAGCTAGTAAATAAAAGGGAGAAAGACGTGGGGTTGGAAGACATACACATTATTACAAGTTTATGCCCTCGCGCAAGAGGTTTGAATGAACTAACTAGCTAAGCTAACCTTAACTAATTATTACAACAAATTGAACTAATTAACTAGCTACACTAGCTAACTAATTATTACTAACCGAATTAATTAACTATTTTAGCTAACTAATTATAAATACAAGACAATACGAATTAGCTATTCTTACTAATTACAAAAGCCACTAGTTAAGCATAACACTAATCTATTACAACACGGATCCCAAGGATCGATAAGGAACTCATGCATGAATGTGGTTTTCACCTGAAAAGCCGCTGTTTTGCTGCTACATGCCTCTGTTGCTCAGTAGGACACTTGTACTGATTTCCACTTCCAGACCAACTCTGTTCTGCCTCAGAAGAACATTGCTGAATTTGCACTGGTAGTCGACAAGGGATTGGTCGGCCATTGATGATGGTCGGTTGGCCACTGATGGTGGTCGATGACTCTTGATGGCGATCGACCCTTCTTGATTGAACTTCCTTGCTATAACAAAGAGCAAACAGAGCATATATAGGGCATTTTCAAGGGTTTCTTTGCACAATTCACCCCCTTTTCATGAACAAATCAAGGGAGACAAACCTAGGTTCACAAACCAACAACTCAAGCAATTTCTTTACATGATGGCTCACAAACCAAAGTGTGCAATTTCATTAAATGCAACAAAATGAGACTCTAACCTCCTCCCTTTCATGAGAGATCAAGGGAAGTGGTTGACCTTAGAACTTGGATCATTTCATCACTAATGAGTATGAAATGGCCCAAGTTTCCATGTGTTCAATTAACGTCTGATTGAACACAACCAAATTATTATCTTGCTCACTTTTAATTCCAAGTTTTAATTACTCATTTTACTTACTAACCATTCTTTAATCCAATTAAGTCCATTAGGTGAATTAAAGTGCTCTAATGGAAAGAGGGCTCAAAACACAAGTTGCTTTAGGTATAAAATAAGTATCTTATTGTTAGTAATGAACCTCTTAAGGGATTAAACCATTAAGCATGGCTTTTGAATTTCATACTTGGGCAAACAAGTGACTTGAAACCACTTTCAAAAGCAAAATAAAAGCCAAGAAAGGAGGAGGTTGCAGAGATGATTAAGTGCTGAAAATGAGTGATAAAGCATAAATAAATGCTATTTACTCAAACAAGAAGGTGTTTAAGGCCTAGAACACCAAACTTGTGAGGACTATTACACTACAAGCATACAAAGCAAAGCTCAAATACCACTAATAGCTCAAAATAGTCTTAAAACAGGTTAAAAATAATCTTAAAACATACTGGAATTGAGCTAACAAAGGCTAGAATAATAGGCTAAAACATAGCATAAGCTCAGTTAGTAAGCAAGACACAAGAAGGGGAGTCTAACCCCTCCAATTTTGGACTTCAAAATAAGTTTTTGGCCACTAAAAAAAACTCTAAAATTCAGTGGTTAGAAGGCCCAAAAAAGTTAATTTGAAAGTGATGAATAAAAGGCACAAAAGCTATACAAGCCAAGAAGCAAGAAGGGTGAACCACCCTTAACTAAAAAAGGGCTCAAACCACCACTTTTGAGTCACAAAAACAAAGCTTCTTATAGTTCAAAACCAGGTCAAAAGCAATTGAAATAGATGGCAGAACAAGTATCTTGAAACAAAGCAAACAAGAAAAGTTTTATACCTTTGAAGCAAAGCTCAATTTTAGGCACCAAACCAAGCTAAAACCACTTGCTAGAGCTCAAAGAGAGTCGTAAGAAACTTAGCTCAAGGTAAGGAGATTTGGTTTAGGAGGTATATGCAAAAGCTAAGGATTTGTGAGCAAATGTATACAAAATTGCAAGAGAGAGAGAGAGAGAGAGGAGAATTTTGCTCCAAAATTGCTAACCCTCATGAATGGGGAGGAACCCTCTATTTATATAAAAACACTTGTTGAGCTTAGAAACATCCACCATACACGTGTAGGAAGATGTAGCTTATTGTGTTAATTTGGCATATTTGTCAACAAATATCTGGAAAAAGGCACACCCTTGGCGATAACCATTATCCATGGCCGATAGCCTATGGTGGTGGCTGACAGGTCACCAAAAGTTCCAGGCAAGAAATAACAAGGTTTTTGTCCAAAACAAGGCACAAAACAGATAAGGTTTCAAGGCTTAAAGGCAGGGCACTCTACTGAGGACTTGAGCACTCAAGCGAACACATGCAATCATAATCATCGAGTGCACAAGCGATAACGTCGAGTCTTGAGACGGTCAAAAATGGGGTGTCTACAATGAGCACATGCCAAACTAAACTTAACATGGAAATGATGCAAGCGAGAAAATAGATAATGATGTAATGAATATGATGAATAATGTAGCAAATGCATGCAATAAATGCTATATGCAATGTAATGAATAGTTAACTGGGAAGTGCAAGTACCTTTATAGGGGCAATTGGCGATGACTCACCTCATGCCACTGGGGATCTTCTGCTTCTTCTTGGTTGCACTTGCAAACCACAGGTACTACTTTTCTTCCTGGCTATGTTCGCAAATTTCCTTATTCTCCAACAGGGTGATAGACTAGGTTGGTCTAGTATCTAGAATTTAGGTGCATACATGCTACCTCAACCTATGGGGCTGCCATACAATTTTCAAGTTGAGGACACACCCTTGGGTATTTAAATCAGACTTTAGTCTCGGAAATTCCGAACCTTTGCATTCTAGGCCCTGGCCATTCGAACTCTAGTTTCTACTTTCTCAGTTGATCTCCTAGGAACTTATTGCAAACACAAGCAGGTGGCTATACCAGACCACTAGAAGTCATTCTGGCACAACAAACACCAAAGAAATTGCGCCTTTAGTGGATTTAAGGTCTCCTAGACCAATGAGTGCACAAGATAGTGCGATGTAGAGTGAATACACAAAAGCGTGGTATACAAGTGCACAAGACAATGCAGTGAGCGAATGCACAAGGCAGTCGATGTAAGTGCACAAGGCAGTCGCGATGCAATGCACAAGATAGTGCGATGTAATATGAAATGCATAAGACAATGCGATGTAGAGGATGCATAAGATAAGCGCGAACAAAGAATCGCCAAGATAAGCGATATTAGGGTGAATGCACAAGACAGTGCGATGCAAGGTAAATATGTATGAATGCACAAAAGAGTGCGATGCAAGGTGCACAAAATAGTACGAACTCAAGTTGTACAAGACAGTGCGATACAAGGGTGGAATGCACAAGATAGTGCGATACAAAGTGCACAAGACAGTGCGATATAGGGTGCACAAAACAGTGTGATGCAAGTTTGAATGCACGAAACAGATGTGAATGCACAAGACAGTGTGATACAGGGTGCACAAGATAGTGTGATGCGCAAGACAGCGTGATTGAATTGCAATGCACAAGACAGTACGAGTGCGAGTGAGGGTGAATGTATGCACAAAATAGTGCTATACAAAATGTAATGCATAAAACAGTGCGACGTAAGATGAAATGCACAAGATAGTGCAATGAAATGCACAAGATAGTGCTATACAATGCACAAAATAGTGCGATGTAAGATAAAATGCACAAGATAGTGCGATGCAATGCACAAGATAGTGCGATCAAGAAAAGCGAGTGAGTTGAAATGCACAAGAAAGTGCAATGCTAAGAAAGCGCAAGTGATTTGAAATGCACAAGAAAGTGCGGCGAGTTGAAATGCACAAGAAGGTGCGGTGTGCAAGAAAGCGAGTGATTTGAAATGCACAAGAAAGTCGATCATGAAAGCGTGAGTGAGTTGAAATGCACAAGAAAGTGCGATCTTAAGAAAGTGCGAGTGATTTGAAATGCACAAGAAAGTCACGATCGCAAGAAAGCGAGTGATTTGAAATTATGCGGTATGCCTGCGATGATTTGTATGATGATAAACAGAATGATTGATTGTGCGATTGATGCATGAAGTAAGATTATTGTACGATAGGTGCACAGAAGTGAGATTATTGTGCGCTAGATGCACAGAATGATTGGTTTACAAAGCAATACATTGACAATGCATGTTCCATGCAAGATAAACAACCGATACATGATGTTAATTGAAAGCATGTTCTATGCAAGAGACAAGAGCATATTCTATGCAACACTGAAAGCATGTTCTATGCATGAGACAAGAGTATATTCTATGTAACATTGAAAGCATGTTTTATGCATGAAACAAGAGCATATTCTATACAGCGTTGAAAGCATATTCTATACATGAAACAAAGCATATTCTATACAACATTGAAAGCATATTCTATGCATGAATCATAAGCGATGCAAGGCACCGTGCAATTTAAGTATTGTGAACATGCATATTCTATGCAATAGAGAACAAATATGTAATTTGTGAGCGATAGATCGAACAAAAGGTGTTGTTGGCGACAACCTCGATTTACTCCTTGGAGACTTTACAACATGATCAAAAAAGGATACATCCTATTCATATTGGCAAGGGGTAACATCTGCATGTTACTTTGATAGCCATTCTGGCTTGAAGCAGGCTTGAGGTCAAGGTACACTCATACTCGAAATGGCGAGGGTTGAGAAGGTGCACGGAATGCGATCTCGGAATTTCTTTGAAGTTGAAACATACTAAGATGCTCCAAATTTTTTTTCTTTTGCTGCGTCCGGAACCCATGTAACCGAGATAGGTCCTAGTTCTATTGTTCTCCTTAACTGGATCAAACCACATAGTTTATGAAAGAAATAATCATGTTTTGCACATATGTTGAGAATGTCCGCGACACTCTGAGCACAAAAGCGATTTATTTTGAAATTGAAATTGAGAAAAGAGTTCTTTCTAGGGTATTAAACTACATGACCATAGTCATAACGACTCAACAAAGTAAAAATGAAGTAAAACAATCTAAACACGACTATTTACACTCAAAACGACTCACAACAAGAATCGAGACAAACAAAAACAACAGACACAACACTTGGATGTGTTCCAATGATGAGAGACCTCTCGGTTCACGGGGAGCCTGTTTCTTTGGGTATTGTTTCCCACCCTTTCTCATCTGTGATTCTCACATCACTCTGGCACTCAATCTTTTTTTCTTTGAAAAACCCTTTTCTCACCTTTTCTCTCAGTGTACATATCTCTATTCTTTAATCTCTCTTATTTTTTATCTCGTCCCAGGTGTGGTTAGTGGATAAGTTGAAAGTTGTGGGCTCTTGCCCCTAGCATTTTGCTAGATTCTTCTTCTTTCGCTCACAACTAGTGACCTTTCCCACAGAGGGGTTGTGGTGTGATTTGACGTGCAGCAGATCTGCAATAGACATCACTTGGTGATGCCTTTGGCTTCACTTGATTGAGATGAGTTACAGCATGTCCCGCTGGCCAGTTATACAATTGATTGGTCTCATACATTGCGTTTTCTACGTTCCTATTCTGGGTTAGACGCCAATTTGGGTGTGATCGTCTAGATGAGGGAACCGAATATTTGGCTCCATTTCCAATTCATGCTTCGCCTTGGCGATAACTTCTTGTTTGGAGGATGAAAGCTTTCGGTCCTTTCTTTGTTGGCCAGTTGTCCCCTTTTTGGCAAGTCTGGCGATAATGGCCTTCACGGGAAAAGATAGAAAACTGACTCAAGCTGTGCCCCTAGTTCATCACTTTGACCATTTTTGGTTTTGTTCTTTGGCTTTCTACTAAAACAATTTTGGTGACATCGAGTTAGATTAGCATGCTTGTTCGACTTTCTAATTTGAAATCATGTAAGTCAAGTTGTGTGCATTGAAATTTTTCCTTTTTGGATGCAAGAAATGGTCGATTTTGGAAAAATGAAATAATTTTGAAAAACTAGTCAACCTTACTAAAATCTTCAAAACTATTTTTGCAAATGGCCATTGCTCAACCAACACGGAATCTACTCTTGGGATGCACAACCTTAGATTTGAACTTGAATTGTCTTACAATTTGAATCTTGTAATGGAATAGGGCGGCGAATTTGAATGAAGGCGAGCCAATTTGCACATAGATAAGATAGCGAGTTTGAACAAGGATAAGCCAATCAATATGGATGAGACGACAAGCTAAAAATGGTTGGGGCGAACTTGAGGATGAAGTTGCCTCGTATCCCAAACATGGAAATCGGGCCGTCACGTAGTTCGGGTTTGAGGTTCACTTTCAGTGTTGACACTCTTCTTTTGTGCTCTAACTTTTGCCAAGGCCGCCCTTAGGGTTTTCAACCTTGAGCTATTTTTCTTTTCATTTTCTTTGTTCTTTTTTTTTTCTTTTCTTTTCTTTTGTTTCATTTTTGTTCTTTTCTTTTTTTTTCTTTTCTTGCTCTAACTTTTGCTTGGAGTCGCCCTTCGGGTTTTCGGTCGACAAGCCTCTCAGAGATAGAAAAGTTTAACTTGTCCATGTTGATCGGTCATAGGATCTCTAAGGCATCTGAATCGGAGAATAGCTACTCGTGATGATGTAGTCTTGATGATGTAAGAGCCCATCTAATTGGAGTGAATTTGCCCTAGTGTTGTGGATAAGAACTTCGATTGTCCTTGACAAAACTTTTCTTCTCTCGAGATTTTGGGATTTGGCTTTCTTCTTGATCTCCATTGGCTTGAGAAATGGCCCGATTTGAATCTTCAAGCATTTCTAACCTTTTGTCCCTAGTTGAAGGGCTACTTGATCTAGTTTTGCATGCTTCTTTTGATGACATCGACCTTGTTGATTTGACCTTCTTGCCCTTAGTTCAAGGGTTGCTTTCAATCGACCATAAGAGCCTTATATTATGATTGATGTTGAACATTACGAGTCTAGGTTCAAGGTTTGAAAGCAAAGCGGGTCAGAATCTCGAGGTCGAGTGATCCTATCTGTACAATCTCGAGGCGATTCACGCATGTCTTCGTGGGACTCATAAAACATTTTTGAAATCTTTTAATAAGCGACTAGTTGCTCGGGGTCCTCTGAAAACAACGTAGAACCAATGCGGATCAAGTCAAGATCCTTCTCGGTACTCACGAGGAACAAACATGATCTCATTCATTAAGGGCTTAGCATGCCTTTCTTTCTCTCGATTGATCAAATTTTTGCAAATCGAGAATTCCTTCCTCTTTGTTTTCATCATAGTGTTAGAAAAGTTTTGAAATACTTATGTCAATGCAATGATTTCAAGGCACAGAAAAGTAAGTGAAAATCTCTGCCGTTTTATTCAGAACTTTTGGCTCAATTAGCTCCATGATAGAAACAGACATAAAAGAAAAAGTGAAAAGACAAACAAAACAAACAGGGAAGTGATGTCCAAGTTAACACCCTCGAAATCACCAACTTTCAACACAACAAGATTGACTCGACTGACTCAGTACAAAAAGACTGACTCAATACAACATAACAAGACTGACCCAATACCAATACCCAAGTCAGAAAGTAAAATAAACAGCATTTGCAAATTGCTCAAAACAGTGCATGCCATCCACCATATTTGGAGTAAAATGAGCGCCATCAGTAGGTGGTTCCTCCCCGATCATAGTCACATTATCCCCCCAGTTCATTGATCCGGTCTTAGATAGACTTTGCGGGACTGATGCGATGATGACCTCGTGTCAATCGGATCTTGAACTTTATGGCGAAGCGATAACAATCGTTAGTGTCGTGACTAGTTTGTTGATGGAAGGCCGCGACTTGGTAGCATTATGCTGGATAGAAGGGGATCCGGAGAGGTCGAGGTCAAGGGGTTTGAGATGGCCTTGTTCTATAAGGATTTGAAGAGCTTTGGACAAAGTCATGTAGAGAGGATTGAAGGTGTGGTTACCGGTTTTGACAGGGCTTGGGAGGGCTTGGCGGTGTTGATTGGGTTTGATGACCTCTTATGGGTGTGGGATTGGAGCGAAAGTGGCGTTCGATGCGACATCCCTTTTGCAGGCTTGCCCTTGATTCAGAATGCTCTCATCCTGAGTGGCAAAAGTGTCATCCACAGTCTTTGTAGCAACTGCGAGCACTTGCTGTTTGTTCAGTCCTTCGGCTTTCAAAGCTTTAATAGCCCATTGAAGATGTTCATAGGGATCAATACGCCTACCTTGTTCTTTCCATTTGCCTCCACTTTGCCAAAGTTGGCCTTCTTCAATCTGACCGTCCCAAGATTGGGAGTCTTTTGACCTGAAGTTCCTAGTATGTGATGTGGTCGATGACGGAGCCAATATCCCAAAGGCTAGATCTGTCACAGTTCTCTAAAGACCTTCAATCATGCTCATTAGCTCAGAAGAAGTGGGTTCATGGGCTTGAGATGATTGGGGTTCAAGTGCATCCATCATACACATGTCCATGCTTTCTCGAATGAACACTTCAGGCTTGGGTAGATGGGCTGGGGTGATGTATATGCTGGGATTGTAGGTAGATTGCAGTGTATGGATGAGGTTAAGATGTGGATGAGGTACTCGGTCATTGGGGTCTTGAGGTGGAGCTATCATCTAGTTGTCGATGAGATTCTGAACCTCATGACGAAGGCGGTAGTAACGATCGGTACCATATTTTTTGTTGATGGTACATAGTATTTGGTAGGGTTTTGTCTGGCGAGGAGTGGGTCGGGAGATTGACAATCAAGGGGTTTGAGATACCCTCTTTCCACCAAGATTTTTAGTGCGCTAGTTAGGCTCATATAGAAGGGGGTGAAAGTTTTGCCTTGAGCTCTAGTTGGGCTGGCCATTTGTGGGCTTGTATTGGCAAATGGGTCGGCAATTTTGGGATTAGTGGTGACGGTATTGATTTCAGTGGGTTTGCGAGTAGTGCTATTGCTAGCACAGGTACTCTCGGCAAAAACCTTCCTTATTAGTTCACTTGTTACGAGAATAATTCCTTTGTTGAGCGCACTCTCGTCTGAACTCCCAATTCATGCAAACTTTTGAAAGTGAATAATGGAGCCACTATTAACTTTTGTAACATATCGGGCTCAAGGTTCTTCACTACTATCGCATTTGGTCCCTTTCATAAGGTTGATCATCATCTATAATGCCTTTGCTTTCCACCTTGCAACAAATTCGACAAACAACTTTGTAGGATTACGGTGAGTTGTTTCAAGGTCTTGAGTGGTTATTTCAATTTAGGTATTGTAAGAGTATTGATTGACAAAGGCCTCGGCCAACTCTTCCTAATTACCTTCCTTGATCCTCCAATTTGGCGTACCAAGTGGTTGTTATGCCCGACAGGGTTCTTCTATACAGAGAGAGTTTCTGAGGCTTAGTCAGACCCATTTGTTTCAGGACGTCCAAGAAAAGTCGGACATGTACCATAGGATCTCCAAACCCGTCGAAACAGTCAATGTGTGGCATTTTGAATATGTTTAGGAGCCTTACGGCAGCCTCGGTGTACCCATCCTCAATGTCAGGAATGGAGTTAAGGCCCTGTGCCATTTTGAATTCCTTCTCAAGGTTCATAATTTTCGCCGAGGTCAGATCAAGATCATTAGTATCAAGGGGATAAAGCCTCTTATTTGGTTGCACCAGGGGTCTGAAAACTCGAGCTTGAGCCAACCTTTCTCGAGGATCCAGACCATGCAAATCTTCAGCTGGCGGAAATGGGTCAAAGTTCGGCTGGGGGCCCAGGACTGGATGTGTGGCAAATGTCCCAAATGGGCGTTGCATTTCAATGTTGGTCTTATCTTGCATGGCAATTCCTTGGTTTAGCGTTGTTATCGCGACCATAGCTTTTTTTGGACTTTGAACCATCACGGGTTTGCTGAGTTGAACAAAAGGCGATCTAACTGGTGACTATCGGATCAGTGGACCCAATGAGCCCTGTTTGGACTTTCTTTTGCCATCGCAAAAGGAAACACTAGTTGACACAATCTATCGACACTAGTTCAAAGTACAGGGGGCTCAAGCCATAGTTCGAGGACTACCTTGCAAAGAGAAAAAATAGACAGCACCTCAGATATGATCACAGCTGAACACTCTGCATTCTACTCTAAAATAGATACCAAACTTGCAACTGATACACACATTCTTGTACAGTTTCACTGTAAAGCACATACCAGTTAAGTGAGAGCCAAAACACCCCTATGATGGGGTAGGGTTACCCTGTCCTAGATTCGTCAGGAACTAGGGTTCACTACTTCAAGCAAAGTGTTTCACACAATCCTGAATTCAGATAAGCAACCTGTCCTAGTTTGAAATAGTCTCTATGGCTTTCGACATGCAACTAGGCCGATTGGTCAAAAAGGGTACCTCAGCAAGACTACCTAATATACCTCTCACATCTAACACCGAGAAGTAAAAGGAGGATCAAACGGTACAGCGGTAATCCATATCCAAGGGTTGTGTTCCCATCGTGGCGAGCCGTGTCGGTTAGCCTTTGGGCAAGCTTTTCCAAGCAAGCCTTCGGCAAACCGTTCAGGAATAGCAGATGGCAAACACAGTGACTTAAGCGCACCAATGCAAATGCAAATGCAAAGAAACACATAAGTGTAGATAAAAAAGTCATGTCATGAGTTCGAGTCAAGTTCTCTAAATCCCCAGCAGAGTCGCCAGAAACTGTAGTTCGACTTTTTTGCGCCCCCTTTCAGAAGCTAGGAAAGAAAGCCTTACAGTTCGGACTCTCGTGGTTCTAAATCTAATCTCACAAGTGCAATGTGAAACTGATAAACACCAAAGAGTCCAAATCCGACAAATCGTTTTTGAAAATTGATTTTAGGATAAAAAATGCCAAAATTGGACTACTTTGCCAGATACAGAGTCGCCATCTAAATATTTTATTTTTGGAAAAATTTAGGAAACCCTGACTCGTGCCAAAGGCCACATGTTAGTCATCACCAAAGTTGCCTCGGCTCGAGAACTTAGATGCGAGAGGAAAGGCCATAAATTGAGCACCCACTTGCTCGATCAAAGATCGGCCTCTACTAATCATCATATGATTTTTTATAAACATTATTTGCTCTTGTTACGGTTATTAAGTTAGCATTATTATGTGATGCTTCAAGCAAGTATAGACTAGTTTGCTCAATTTAGAACAATTCAACTCATGTTTGTTTGCGAAAATGGTTTGAATTTGCTACCTCAAGTGGGCTTAAAGATTGCGAATCTGCCACCAAACATAGTGGGCTTAAAACATGATTTGCCATTCAACAAAGTGGGCTTAAAACGCACATTTGTTGGATTGTTCTAATTCAAACAACAAGTCTTGACCACATGCATTCATGCGGTTTAGCATTTAAGCACATAGCCTCATGGCAAACATGCTAATCATGGCAACATTTGCACTTATGCAAGTATGCTAAAGCATAAAAACTCACCTAGTATTCCAAGCTAAAAGATATAAGTTAGTAAAATTATGCATGATTTCTAACTATATTAAGTGCCTAATGCAACACATGCAATATCGATTAATAGGTTTAGCTACTAATATGGCATATGAAACAATTTTGATAACATGTGGTTAAGCAATTATTCAAAGAAGTATTGAAATGACAATGCAATTTATATGATGCGTTGAGCCTTGGAGCATGTCTGAATAAATGGATGCAAACATAAGGTATACTAATTTGACATATATCCTAATCTAACCATCAAAAGCGATTAAATAAAAGGAGAAAAGGCGTGGGGTTGGAAAAGCACACATACCGCATTTATTACAACATTAAGCCATCGCGAAGGAGGTGCGAATGAATAAAAGCTAATTAGCTAGCTAAACTAAGCTAATTATTACAACACCGAATGAATAACAAGCTTACTCTAGGCTAGTTAATTAAAACAATTAAATGATTAACTATCTAACCTAATTAAATATTACAAATCGAACTAATTAGCTAAATACTTAACTAATTAATTACAAAGCAATCAAGCTAATTAATTACACTACTTAAATAATTACAACATTAATTATTTGCTACAACTAATTAACTAATCAATTAACTAAAAAGCCTCGGAAGCGAGGATGCATGCATCTTGATTTTTCACCGAAAGGCCTTTGTTTTGTTCTTTGACGCCTATGTTTGCATATTGAACACCAATAATTACGCCTACTTCGAACACCTCTGCTCCCTTTGTACTAATACCGTGCAAATTTCATTGATGGCCAACAAAGGGCGGTTGGCTACGATGGCGATCGGCTACCATTGGTGGCGATCGGCTATTGGTGGTATTGTCCAGCGATAACTGGACTTCTTTGTTGCAAGAGAGCAAACAAAGCAAAAGCAGTGTATTTCTAAAGGGTTGTTTGCACACTTTGCCTTTCCTTTTTATGGGAAATCAAAGGAGGGACAAAATTTGGTTCATAAACCATCAATCAAGCAATTTCATTGCATGATGGCTTATTAAACGAATGGTGCAAGTTTAATAAATCCAAAATGAGACCAAAATGACCATCACTCTATCATGTATAATCAAGGGCAATGGAGACCTGGGAAAATGGCACATTTCATCACTTTTGAGTATGAAATGTCCCATTTTCCTTGTGTCAAAATAACATCTGATTTGAACACATGCAATGCAACACAAAGGAATGCTTATCTTGTCACTTTTACTTGCCAATTTTGTTTACACATTTTAGTTACCAAATCATTAATTAATCAATTTGTCCATTGATGAGTGTCTTCTAAGATAAAGAAGTGTCATCCTAGGGATAGTTTAAGACATGAGAGAAACTTCATGCCATTGGTAATGAGCCTTCTAAGGAGGATTAAACCATTAAGCGTGAGCCTCAATCTTAAGCTTAGACAACGCTAAGGTTGAAACAACCCTAAAAGAAAATGAAAGAGTGAAGCCTGAGAGGAGGTTGTAGAGATTATAGTGTTGAAATGGGTGAAAAAAAGCACTAAAACATGGTAATCAACTTAAACAAGTGGTGTCTAAAGGCTTAAAATACCAAGCTTGTGAGGACTATTACACTACAATTATGCAATACAAGACTCAAACACAACAAACACTTAAAAACAATCTTAAAAGCAGGTTTGTATGACAGCTAAAACATGCTTTGAAATTAAGCTAACAAAAGCTAGAAAAATAAAGCTAAAACATGGAGCATGTTAAGCTAGTAAACAAAAACACAAGGAAGGGAGGCTAACCTTTCCAATTTTAGACCTCAAAACATGATTTTTGACCTCGGAAAACTCCGAAAACTAGTGGTAAAAAATCTGAAAAAGGTTGATGAAGAGATGGAAAACACAAGTGGAAAGGCTTAGAGAACAAAAGTTCAAGAAGGGTGATTAACCCCTCTACCTTTAATAGCCTTAAAACTACAAGCTTTAGCCCATAAAACAATTGAAAAACACTTCAAAATTAGTAAGAAAAGATAGAGAAGAAGTAGTGCAAAGATGCTCAAAATTTTACTTCTTGAAGAGAAATAACACTTTTGTTCACAAACCACAAATCCTTCACTCTCAAAGGCTGAAATTTGGACTCAAGAATCTCTCAACAAGGAGAGCTCCAATATTGGTTTGGAAAGTGTAGAGAGGGTATATAGGTTGCAAGATAGAGATAGAGAGGAATTCCAAGTTTTGGACCTTTTAGAAATTTTTGTAACCTTAAATCAAGAGGTTTGGCTAGGTATATATAGAAAAAGCAGGTCTAATAGGTTGAAAGTATCAAGCCTTGAACAGTTGGAACATGTAGGGGACAACTGACCAAAAATATCTAAGTTTTTCACCAGTGGCTGACCGGCCAGAAGTAGAAAGATTTGAATTTGGAGAGATTTTTTACAATTTACTATTGTAAGCTACTTTAGTTGCTTGTTGGTTGATAAAGAAAGTGAAATAGGTAATTTCTTTTCTTTGCCTTGCATTGATTAGTTTCATTATTTGAAATGTACACATTTGATTTCATTGCATTTATTTGTTTCTCTTGTATATTCTTATTCATGGCTTTTACATTATTGGCTTGTGCAAGCCTTCTCTTTCTAAGTTTAAGATTTTCAAATCATTATTCTTATTCATTTTACAATCCTTTTACAATAATAATTTGATAATAACCTTTATACGTAGTTGAAGGTAAGAAATGATTCAATATCACACAACAACAATGACAAGGAGAGGATCATCATAGGCTTATTTATTTTGAAATCTATAATCTCTGTCTTTTTATGATATGTTTGCCTTTGGCATTTCATTATAATTCTTAGAGACTTTTGATTAGATTAAGAAAAGGACAGGGGAGGGGTTTTTAGAACATATTTTTTTTGGAATGAGGGAAGGGGAGTTAAATTTTCAATTATGTATTCTTAAGTGATTGTAAAAAATAAAAGACTAAGCAATTAGTTTGGTGGATGAGTCACTTCTTTGTAAGCATGATGCTTGGGTTCAACTTAGTTTGTTTCACTATACAACTATTTCCTTTCTCTACCAACCGACAAAAAAAAAAAAAAAAAAAAAAAAACTTTTTGACTCTCTATGTTTGGCATAAATTTTTGGGTTAAAATAATACAAAAGACAAAATATATTAAAAAGTCAATAAGACAAAATGTAAAATCATAATCATTTTATTTTTTTCTACAAAAGTCAAACAAGCCAAAAAGCTTATCCCAAATAAGACTTTTTAACTCTAGACTAAAATAGCTAAAAAATTAAAAAGTCAAAAAATTAACCCACATTCCAAATGAAAGCTCAAAATTATTTTATTCAATACTTAAATAAAATAAAATAATAGGAAGAGATTACACTTCTAATTGAAATGGCTATGAGCTCATCTTTCGAAATTGCAGTTACAGAATATATTCGTTCTTACCAAACATTAATAGCATCACCTATGTGAGAAATGTAGCACAGTGATATTTGGAAAATTACATCTTGCTTGTTTTTACTTTTCAAAAAATATTTTTTATAAATTTTTTTTTTTTTTTATCTTTTTTTAATTTTTACTGAATTTGTTTAATATTTTAAGTAAATTTTTTATTTTTTAGACACACCTAACATAAATATACCTAAAAAATAAAAAAAATATAAAAAAAATCTTTTAAAAATTCACTAAATACTAAAAATATAAAAAAATACAAGAATTCAGTATATTTTTTATATTTTTATGTATTTATTAATTTTTTAAAATATTTTTTTACAAATTTTTAACTTTTTAGATACATCTAAGTAAGGTGCATCTAAAAAAGTAAAAAAAATATTTAAAATTTAAAAAATATTTACTAAAAACAAAAAAACACAAAAATTAAAAAATCAATTTTCAAAAAACTTAATATAAAAAACTCAAACCAAACATACTACTTTAACTTTTCATTGAATTGTGATACACGTGTTAAAGTGAAATATCTCCTCATAATGGTATTCTGGCCATCAGATTACCCTTGGGTGTCGATGTTTCCAATTGAAACTAGTTTAAACACAATTATTTGTTGGAAGGGCTTTAGGCTCTATAGATGATTCTTTTAAGATTTCACATAGCTTATTACTAGAGAGAAGTTATATGTTTACTTTGTCTGCAGTGATAAATATTTTCTCCTTCGGAAAGTTGAGTTGGATTTAGTGCTTAATCAAGTTGGAGAAGAAAGTGAATTTCGGTAAGTATTTTTTCTTTCATTTTGGAAATTGTATTTGTAATAATTTTATGTATTCTTTTATTTTATTTATGTATGTTACGTATTCGTTTATTTATATATGTTGTTGTATATGCCCTTCTGCAATCTCTCTTTTTTACTAAATTAAATATTTTGAATTTGTCAAGTGAAATAAAAAAAAAAAGATAGGAAACAAATGAAGTAGCAATTTATTTATTTTCTTCTCTTTTTCTTGGTTGGGTTAAAAATGAGAGGATAATAACTATATATATTTGACAAAGATCATAATTTTATATAATTAAACTTATAAAATGAGTATATATGAGTCTATATCTATAAAATTCCAAAATTAAGGGTCAGCGTCGGGTCTAGCCAAAGCGCAAAAATAGGCTTTGCTTAGGGCTAAACCCAACAATTTTTTTCTATGAGCTCGGTTTGAGCTAGCCCATGGGTCAAACCTTAGACCCAACCCCAATGGGCCTCGCCCAAATGGATTAATAATGGAAAAACAAATGGCCTCTTAGGGACCAACAAGTTGAGTAGGGGTGAGCATGGTTGGATTAGACCAGTTAAGTAAAATTAGGACCAATCCATTATCTACGGATCTGAAAAATTGGAACCAATCAATCTATTTAAATCGTGGAACTAATCCGAACCAATCCATTTAAATACGGATTGGATGGGTTTAGGACCACGGTTTATATAATTAAATAACAAAAAAATATATATAACACTTTATTTTCATAAAAATATAAATATAGCGCCATATTAGTTTCACAATAGCAACATGTCTTTTCATAATAGCGACAAACTATTCTACAATTTAAACAACCATAAAGAAACTAGTTCAACCATAAGTATTTAGACCATTATAAATTAACACTAAAAACTAGCAAACAAAAAGTAATAAAAAGAAGATACTATGCAAGTTTAGGTTTGGATTTAAGTTTTATATGAAATAAGAAGATACTATGCGGAGGGTGTATAATAAAAATATAGACTATTTGTATACGGTTAGGATCGGTTTCAATCCGAACCGTGGGATTCAATCGAAACCAATCCGTGAACTACAATTTTTAATTTTCATCGAACCGAATCACAGTTCAAAAAACTAATCCAAATCTCTTGAATTGAATTTGGATCGAATTCTGATTTCACAATTCTTTACTCGGCCCTAAAGTTGAGCTCTGAGCTCACCTATGTGTGTGGCGCCATTCTAAGTTTTAAAGCTTTTAATTTGGGGGAATTTTTTGTTTTTCTCCATTTTTTAAGGTCTTTATGCATTGTTTTTCATAAATTTTGACAAGTTCACGGATCAGTCCGACGGCCTATCAAGCTTGACTTAAACCCTAGGCCAGGCCCAACCTAGGCATCATTTCTTACATATCCCATTACCGTTGCTTAACTTCAGCTTTTAATTAATGTTTCTATTGTAAAATTTAATTTGCCCTCATCTCATTATTTTGTTGTATTTGTGATGATGACGTCAATAATTGTGTCAGGAATCTGTGACATGTAGCATACAAATGTCATTTTGTCACAAACCACTATTAACGTTACTGTCACTTTTGGTCAATGAATTAACCACCATGCATCTTATGACTGAAGAAATCAATTACCTTAACTCTTGTCAATCAATCATGCCATGTAATGGTAGTCCTATCATCAACTGGGCGCCCAAATACCTTGGTTTATTTGATAAACCATCTAATTATGTTATAAGTAGGGTTGTGGTATTTGTGAGTTGTATCATACCATCGTTAATTGAGTTTCTTAAAATGACAACAAGAAAGATTTGAATTTAGAGATTTTTACAATTTGCTATCGTAAGCTACTTTCGTTGCTTGTTGGTTGATAAAGAAAGTGAAATAGGTGATACTTTTCTTTGCCTTGCATTGAGTTGGTTTCATTATCTGAATCTCACACATTTGATTTGATTTGATTTATTTGTCTCTCTTATATATTCTTATTCATAGCTTTTCTATTATTGGTTTGTCCAACCCTTTTCTTTCTAGGTTTAAGGTTTTCAAATCATTATTCTCATTCATTTTACGTCCTTTTATAATAATAATTTGATACTAACTTTTATATGTAGTTGAAGGTAGAAATGATTCACTATCACAAAACAACAATGACTAAGAGAGGACCATCATCACGTTTATTTATTTTGAAATATGTAATCTCGATCTTTTTATGATATGTTTGCCTTTGGCATCTTATCATAGTTCTTAGAAGATTTTTGGTTGGATTAAGAAAAGGACCGGAAAGGGTTTTAGAACACACACATATATATATATATATATATATGTATTAACACATTTGAATGGAGAAAGGGGATTGAAATTTTCAATTATGTATTTTTTAAGTGATTTTAAAAATAAAAGACTAAACAACTAGTTTGGTGGATGAGTCGCTTCTTTGTAGAGTCAATGATGCTTGGGTTCAACTTAGTTTGTTTCACTATACAACTATTTCAACTTCTTGTACCCTTCCTCTATCAATTTGTCAAAATAAAATAAATAAAATAAAATAAAAAGGAAGAATTACACTTGTAATTGAAACGCCTATAAGCTCATCTTTTCGAAGTTGCAGATTTTACAGAATAAAATTCGTTCTTGCCAAATAATTTTTACGATCACGTGATTTCGTATCCAACATTAATAGCATCACCAATGTGAAATGTAGCACAATGATATTTTGGAAACTGGGACACTAGTATGCGCCTTCAACTTTCATTGAATTGTGGTACACGTGTTAAATTGAAATAACTCCCACACAATGGTATTCTGGCCATCAGATTACTCTTCCCAGGTCTCGATGTTTTAGCAAGCCAACTTTAGCATCCTTAAAAAAATTTAAAAAGTTAAAAAGAGTTTACTATTCTATTTAGTCACATTATCTTATTTAAATTCACGTGCACATCACCCTCTTTAACAAATCACTTCAAACCCAACCTGAAATCTAATTCATATTTCATAAAAAAGTTAAAAAGTACACTTATTTATTAGTCTTTCCTAAACTTTACCTTAGTTTAAATAGGAAATTACTTGTTATGAGAAATTAGGGAATTGTCTGCCTTGATCTTGGTTAGCAGATGGGTCAGATGCGGATTTGAGAAAAAATAAGAAATAAATCGTATGGTGTGGTGGCGGATTGATAAAAAGTGTCACTAAATTTATCATTTTTTTTATCAAAAACCTAATGATTCGGTTGGCAAATAATGGCAGTTTGCCTTGGCCAGTTGAATTGGATTGGCGGTTTTATAAAAATATAATTCCAAATTACAAACTTAAATTAAAGAGTAAAAAAAGAGCAGAGAGATACTACCATGATGTTAAGCATCTTACTGACTTTTCTTACGATCACTGACAAATGTAACAACATGATAATATCAACGACTATGCCATACCCGTGGAGTTCATTACAAGCATCTGTGGAAGCTACAATGATCAAATATAATACATAAAATTAATATCATTTAGGATTTACAATATATTGAAAATGTTCTTTGTTAAAAAGTATTTAGATTGAAAAAGTGAGGTAGAGTGCAAATTTGTAATATATATGGCCAAAAAAAAAAAAAGGTCAAAGTGAATTGGAATCCAACTTTTATTTTGGATTATTGACATCTTGAATTCCTATCGGCGTAATGGTGTCTACAATACATATTCTAGGTATAGAACAACAAGCAAACTTAAAGTAAAAAATTTTTAAAATCTTATAAAATATGAACAGTTTAATAGCGGTCTTAAGGTGAGAGTGCCTTGGGTTTGAAAAGAAAAATAAAAAACCGGTGGATTGATAAAAGTGTTACTAGAATTTGTCATTTTTTTCTTACTAAAATCGTAGTGATTCGATTGGCAAAAATAATGAATTTACCTTGGCAGTCTGCCAGTCGGAATCGCGGTTTTAGCATGATTTGACGGCAGCTATTATATCGCCCTAATTGTAATGGCTCTAGGCTCTGTAGATGATTCTTTTAAGATTCCACAAGAGGCTTATTACTATAGAGAAGATATATATTTACCTCATCTGTAGTGACAAATATTTCTCCTTCAGAGAGAGGAAGAATCCAGGATTGGCTTTAGTGCTTACTCAGTAGGAGAGAAAATGAATTTCATTAGAGATATTTTTAGGTGCTTACTCCAGTAAGGAAGAAAATGAATTTCAGTGAAAGTATTTTTCTTTCATTTTTGAAATTATATATTTGTAATAATTTTATGTTTTGTTTTATTTTTATATATGTATGTTACTTATTCTTTTATTCATACTGTTGCACATACACCCTTTTGCAATCTCACCGGTTTTGTTACTAGATTTAAATTTTTGGATTTGTCAAGTCGAAATAAGAAGAAAAGATAAGGGGAAAAAAATGAAGTAGCAATTTATTTAT
>CM045761.1:72081309-72231597 GCA_025200525.1 Camellia lanceoleosa | reverse complement strand
TGTCTTTCTTTGATGCATTACATGTAAATCTAAGCCAAGGGCTTAATGTGTAAAATGAGTTAGTACTCTACCTTTTTGTAACCTAAGTGTTAACTTGGAAAGTCAGTAGTTTCCCTTTAGTGGCATTTGCTTTCATGTTGTTAACATGTAATACTTTGTAAGCAAACTTCGCTTAATGGAAGAATGCTGGATCTTTTATATATTAATGGATGTCTATATTGTTCGGTTTTATGTTGTTATTTTGAGGATGCTACAAAAATTGAAAGTCCCTCAGTAAGCTCCATCAAATGTTGGTGGCCTCACATCTAAATTTCTAAGGTGAAAAGAGATATGTCTAATTTAGTGAAGGCTACTCATTTATTTCTTAAATTCTAGGTTTGATGCCCAACCTTTCCCCAATCTAGTTTTCTTCCAATCCCTCCTATTTCCTTCAACTCTAAACCTATAAATAAGATGTTTTTAAAAGATCTTTTTCAAAGATTTCACCTCCTTTCGCTTATTTCACTTTGTCGTTACTTTGGTTTATAGAAAAGTGCAATACTTTTAATCTTAAATGCAGCCTTTTAGAATATCGTGAAACATTTGGAAAAAATATTTTGAAAAAAAGTGTTGTAAGGGTCTAAAATAGTTTTGGTCAAAATGGGGTGTAAGGTTGGGATTAGAAGCTCAAAACTGAAGCTTTTGCTGGAAGAATTTGAACGATGATATGGCGTAACATTTCATCACACACACATCATCGAAAGTGTTCTACTCATGAGGTGCTAAAGTCTTATGGGTGGTCAAAATGGGGTAAGTTTACAACGCATTCACATACAACAACAATACGATGTAACCTATAACATTACCAACCTAATATTACATATAAAAATAGACAATGAGGTCAATAAATACAATCAGAATATTTATCAAAGAAGTAAATAACAATGATCAAACATATACCCAATACCGTCATTACCGCTTTCATCAATACAGGAGTGTATTACTAAAGCTTCGCTTATACATCAAGAACGTTCATGGACCCAAATAAATCGAATGATGTAGTTCTCTTTATCCTAATCATTGTATTGGATTTGAAATGGTGTATTTCTAGGGTTTGGATGGAACCAAACGTCAAATTTGGCAACACAAAGATAAGATTTAATGTTTCCAAAATCAAATAAACAACAAACAAAGCAATCTATATCCATTAACATCTCGAATCCACAATGTTTCATCTTTTGTTTCTTTCCCTTGCTTTTGATTGGGATTGAGGAAAACAAAAAAGACTATAATAAGCTTTTTTGGGCAACAAACATAATTTTTCACATCACCAAATCCCTAATTTACCCATAACATTTGGGACAACAAGTAAGCTAACACTACACGACAAAAAATGTTATTACCACTCAAATGAGGACTTATCAAGGTACATAAAATAAAAGGCATGACTAAATTGTTCAAAAGTTCATGATTTGAGATTTATTTGGTGCATTACCCAAATTTTAACTTGATTTGATTATACTTAATTTTCCTAAAGTATCTCATAATTACAACAAATTTATTGTGACTTTTACACTTATCGCATGACGGTAAGTAAAGAGAATTATAAATTTAGAAAATGTTAGGAAATTCAGCAATTTATATCTCTTAAATTCACACATAATAATATGGTAAGGAGTTTGGTTTTATATTATTATGTGTGTGACAAATTAGAAATTTACATTTAACATATGTTACATCACTATGAGTCAAATTATGAATTTTTTTTTCAAAATGTCAAATATTTTTCATAAATTTATTATTTTATCATTTTAAATTCTCCATTATCATATCACCATCACCACAACCCATCAACCAAAAACCCAATTCATCAAAAAAAAATAGACCAAACACATAAAAAAAGTTAAAAAGATGCACATCAAACATAAAAAAAGTTGAATCACAAAAGTTGAATAATGAGGATCCTATTTACACCCCAAAAAAGCTGAAAAATTATTTGTAAGTCTCCATTTGGAAGACTTATTTAATGTAAAGTTCTATGAATATTCTTTTTTATTCTATTTAAATAGGAATGTTCTATAAGGTCCTATGAGTTGTAAAATGAATGATATTAGTGTATTATTATATCCCTCAATTTGTTTCCATATTGTAATGCTATTTTCATTCATCATATCAATGCTTTGTGACGGCTTTTAGGAAAGACAAATTCTATGGTTGTGCAATGACTATGGGAGTTTTTTTCGCCTTGATTGTGGATTTTGAAGTGCATTTTCAAAATGTTGCTTAAATGGATGTGGATATGGTCGATGATATGATGAAGTTTGAGGGTTGTGTCTTGATTCCTTTAATAGATTTCTCACTCCAACTCTGCTGAAGGGAATAGGTATTTTGTTGTTGTTAAAGTGTGTTGTTGTTTGTTGAAGTGTGGATTGTTTATCTCTTTAATAGGGCATTGACAATCTATTATACTCATTGATAGGCACACTTTTGTGGGCCAATGTTTTGATTGTATGTGTGTATTTGACATTGTAATGGTTGATGCTGCTTTGATATGTTCGATGTGTGTAGGATGGTGTATAAGTGGGTTCAAGGTTGGGTTAGGGTATTGGTTTTAGTTTGTTAATTAGATGTCAAATGAAACTACATCGAGGATGACAATTGCACATTACTGGGGAACTGGATGATCGTGGTTACGCTGCATGTTACATTTAGTGTGCAACGTTAATCCACATACCCCATGTAGTAGATGAGATTTGTGTGTTTGTTTGGTTGTTGTATGTGTTTGAATGTGTATCGTGGTTCTTTATTATAAATCAAGTGTTTACATACGTGTCACAAAGAGCAAAGTCGCGACAAAATTATTAGGGATTTAGATTTGTAATTGAATGTGGATTGAATTCCATTGCTCAATGTTGAAGTTATGCTGGGTTGGGGGTGCTGATGGTTTAATACATGGGTTGGGTTGGGATGTTTTATGTTACATTTAGAAGGTTACATTATTCATAATTTAATGGTGGAGCATTGGAATGTCACGTTGGGTTTTTGAGATGAGAAGTATATGCGAATGTCACGGTGGGTTTGAGATGTTACATGTTACATTTACGTTGAGTTTGAGATGAAAAATATATGAGAAGTCACGTTGGGTTTGGGAATGTCACATTGGGTTTGGAATGTTACATGTTACATTTAGGTTTTGAATTTCAAATTTTCAATCATATAGATATGATCACAATCTATGGTAATATTGGATTTCCTATGTATAGTATTGTCATTAATCAAGTTATTTTGAATTTCATAAGCTTATGAGAATGTTAGTTGGGTTTGGGAATGTCACATGTTACATTTACGTTTTGAATTTCAAATTTCAATCATATAAATATAATCACAATCTATGATAATATTGATTTCTTATATATGGTATTGCCATTAATTAAGTTATTTTAAATTTCACATTTCTAACCATATAAATATGATCACAATCTATGATAACATTGATTTCCTATATATGGTATTGCCATTAATTAAGTTATTTTGAATTTCAAATTTCTAACTATATTGATATTATCACAATCTATGGTAACATTAGATTTCCCATATATGGTATTATCATTAATCAAAGTTATTAATTAATTAAGATTGGGGTAGATGTGTCCACAAGAAACCATCGGACCTATTGGGTTATAAGTTTTTAATAGGACCATATCTTGTATAAGTCATCCAAATAAGACTTATAAATAATCTACTCAAAAAAATTAATTAATACATCTAATTTTTAATATTTTCTATTAAATTATTTAAATAAATAATTTACTTTTTAATACATTTTATATTTTTTTACAAATTACCCTTAAATAATATAATATTTTAATTTTATGTTGTTACACCCAAATAATAAAGTTACTATGTTTGGACTTACAAAGTTTAACATAGTCAACTTGTTTGGCCGTTTCAAGGTCAACAAGACCTGCTTTTAAAAAATAGTTTTAATTAATATTTTCATCCATTGTTTGATTTTGTTTATACTTTCTTCTATTTGCAAGTAATTAACAACACAATAAGAAACAATAGTGAGTTTTGGTAGGCGTGGAATAAAGCTTTTAGATGAGAAAGAAGAAGAAGATAAAATAATTAAAACTTAGAGAAGAAGATGATGAAGAGATTTGAATATGATGAATACGATATGTGATTAGGTCTACCCTAAGAAAAAAAATAATATTTTAATTCAGAGTTTAATAGAGGTTGTTTTTTATTAGTGAATTTACATTAGATATAAATAAGAACTAAAATTTTAAAATTTTGATTGAGAAAATTTCATTTTTTACCTACTTTACCTTGATGATCAATTACACATCTAGACTTTGAATAATTTAAATTTTACCTCCAAATTTTTGAAACCGTATCAATTTGGCCCATATTGTTAGATTTAAACGGAAAAAGTTAAAAAAATTACATTTTGACCCCAAATTACAAAATAAAGATGCAAACTCACCATCTCCTACCCAAAATCCCCTCTTCTCACCCTTCCACTTCTTCCTCCTGGCCTCTCATTCCCTACTTGTTTCCCACTTCGTCACCCTATTCTCCATCATCACAACACCGCCATCATTGCAACACCGCTTTCCCCTAACCACCGCCATCATCACCGTCACCGCCCTTTTACTCATCTTCCTTTCTTTTCTTTTCTTCTTCATTCTCTTCTCCCAAAACCCTAACCCTAGATCTAAATCCACCACCATCACCGCCATAACCAATCACCACACTTTCTTCATCTTCGCTTTCCCACTCTTCTCTCAAAATCCTAAACAAGAAATTAGAATTGTTAAGGCCTATGAAAACCCAAAAGTTCTTTAAGACATTCATCAAATAGGTGGTGGGCATATAACATAACCAATTGTAGAAAAGAAAAATATTAATCTCCAACCAAAAGGGTTTCATAATAGCAAACCCATCATCAAAGTTGTATAATTTTTTCATAGATCCAAAGAACTACCTATGACATATTAACAAACCTACATTCCACAAACACTTGATACAAATTCAAAAGTAGATATTTTTATAGAGACAACAAATACAAGATATAAGATATGTTTGAAACGTGATGAAATTTCAAAAGGAACTGACCTAAGAAGTGAATATCAATGGTGAATGAGCAGCACTGTGGATGGAGATGGGGACTGACTGATCAATTCATTATCACCATAAGGACGATAGCTAACTTGCACACCACGGTGAGCAGCCATGTTATCTTGCACATCACCACTATTACCCCTTATTTAACCCAAATGCACCATCTTCTCCTCGCCATTGACATTACCCACGAGTTGTATTTCACTATGTTGACACCCCAACCCACCAATATATTAAGGAGGATTGTAGAAAGAGAAATAGAAATTGAAGCAAAGCGCATAAATGTAACAAACTAGTTTTGGTCCTCTAACTAAGTGTTTAGGATTCGGGTTGTCTAGGGTTTGGTTCTAGAATCCATTTTCAAAGATTTCTGAGGAAGAATATGATGGGTTTTAGTGGCAGCTTGATGTGTGTAGTGAGAACGAAGGGCTTTTGGTGGTGGTGGTGGGAAAGATGACGGTGAGATAGTAAGAGGAGGAAGGAGGAGGATTTGGGTAATTTAGAAATGATGAGAGAGAAGAAGAGAGGGTGAGTTTGCATCTTTCTTTTGAAATTTGGGATCAAAATGTAATTTTAATTTTTTTTTTTTTAAATATGACTAGGGGCCAAATTGATACGATTTCAAAAATTTTGGAGGTAAAATTGAAATTATTCAAACTTTTGGAGGTGTAATTGATCATCAAGGCAAAGTATAGGGTAAAATTGAAATCTTCTCATCTTAATTGATATACTTTAGTTATTTTTTAAAATAGAAACACCTATAATGTGAGGGTTGTATGAACCAACAACTTCACAATAAGCTCTCTTATCATGATATGTTATAGAGAATACTAAAAAAAAAAAAAAAATCATAATTTTAGATTCCTAAATTTATCTACAATATTATGAAAAGAGAGTTGGACCTTATTGTGTTATATTATTATAGGTCAAGTTAAGGAACTTTTTAGAGGTTTCAAACATTTTCATGAAATCACATATTGCATTATTTGACTTATGTGTTTTTATTTTTTAATTTGAGAGAAATATAAGTGACGACTTTTTTTTTTTTTTCCTTCTCTTCTCTTCTCTTATTTATTTATTTATTTACTTTTTCAATTAGTTTCAGATTGTTTACAATATAAAGAAATTTACATTTGAACAATCATAGTTCAACAACTATAAAAGTCCAAAATTAAGGGTCAACATCAAGTCGGGCTAGACTGCAAAAGTGAAGCCTAAGCATGCCTGGGGGCTAGGCCCAACAACCTTTTTGTTTTTTTGTTTTTTCAATTTACAAGCTTGGTTTGAGCCAGCCCATGGGCTAAAACCCTAGACCCAATCCATGTTGGAACAATTCGTCTAGAATTCTTCAATTGGTGGTCTTCGGGTCTTCAAAACTTGGCAATGATCTTGTCTATATAGAATAGAAAATTGATGCTTCAAGTTGCGTTATTTTAGTCGCTTTCCTAAAGACAATATTAGTACCTCACCAAAAGGTGTGGGGTTACAACAAATTTGCCTCCAGATACAATGAAGCCTCGACTAATGATCAAGTCTATCGACGTCAGATTGACAATAGTAGATCGTAATACTCTTGATATAATCAAGAATCAAGACACCGATAATCAAATCTGGTAACTTGATTACAAGAAGAAAAGTAGAAATTTACTTAAGAAACTCTTAATTGAAAACTCAAAATCAAGAGGGAAAGAGAGAGAATTTTAGGAATGAATTTTAATTTTTGGATGATTTGAATGGTTTATTTCGTGGGCTCATTATAGGCCTTGATGGATCCGGTTGAATGGTCATGTCCCTTGATCGCATTCGATCAACCGATCATTGGATCGATGATCTATGGTGCGATCATTCTCACACCGAATAGATGCCTTGATTAATCACACCGATCACGATCGTGCCATCTCATCCGCACAATAGCGTATTCCAATCAATGGCTATGATCAACCCACTTAGATCGGGATTACACAACCTGCTTGATAAGTTTGTTGACCATTGCCATCTGACGACACGTCATTGCCACATGGAGTCGATTATATTCTACGCCACCCATGCCACGCCGGATCCACGCCATCGCTTCTAACTTGTCCGATGTAAATAGAAAAGCGCCCTCAAGGATGTCGATGCATGTTGTGTGCCATCAAACGCCATACAGCCTATTACTAATGCCATGTGCGTAGGGCGGATGGTGTAAGCACCATCCTTACAGTGTAGGTGCATGCACACTAGCTTTCATCCCATAATTCCATATTCAAAGAATATTCCATGTAGCACTTTTATCAAATGCTCCATGTTTTGCTCTTCCAATGTTGGACAAAGTCCTCAAGCTTGTTTCATGCTTTCCAAAGAAAACATGAAGGTTTTAAAACACCCAAAATCAAACTATAAATTGGAAAACAATTTTGAAAATTCGCCAACATTCCCCATCGCTTTCAAAATACCGATGATGACTCTCGATTCACTTGGCAAAATTATGCATAGGTGAAGATATTCACGATTTGAATCATTCACTTAGTGAAGATATCTCAAAGTTAGTCAAGATGGCATAGTAGACTTGTCTTTGAACTAGAGATCTTATACGACTAACGGGATATGTCTCACGATAGTATAGGTTACCTCAAGTATTCAAAGAAACCGACACGTGGATTGGCCTTTGTGTCTATATCTTGTTTCATGAGCACCTGCAGTCAAGCCCTTGACCTTACAGAAAGTGGCACCATCTCTACACTCACATAGGTAAGTTTACCGAGAGTACCCTTGTAATTTACTAAAGTATTCTAACAACTCGCTTGTAAGCTTATTAAAAGTTTGCTAACTCATCCTCTTCTTTTCACATTACAGTACCAAGCACTTCAACCTTGGGATGAAAATGAAATAAACTAAGTGCTTGCAATCATTTACATATAGTGTACTTAGGCTCATTGAACTCAAGACTTGGTGTTTCTTCAAGCGTTGAGTCAGTTTCCACTAGGAGTGATTATGTTATGGGCTTGAGACCCATCTCCTTTGATGTTTTCCACACCAAATCCATTGCAAGTCTCTTTGTTAAGGGCTACAAGTTTTACTTGACTTACATAACTAATGGTAATCACAGCTTTATGATTAATCGCCGACACAGACTATGTCTCATCCTATATGCTGGATTTTCCATTATAGACATGGCTATAGGCTCGTGATAGAGTTGTTTCACTATCACAATGCAAAGATATTGGTGGCATAGGTTTTGGCCATATCTTAATTCCCCAACAAGAGATTCCTTAGCCACTTTTGCCTCTTTTGCTACAAGAAGCCAATGCTACAAACTCGACGCCATGGTTGAGTCCTGTTATGGCGTTTGCTTCTTAGAACCCCAAGAGATAGCCTCCTCCAAGAGTAAAATCTAACCACTGTGGATCGAGTGATCTTCACTACAGCTTATCCAACTAGCATCCGCGGAATCCTTCCAAAGACCGCCGATAGCCATTATAGACTATTCCATAGTTTATTGCTTTCCTCAAGTACCTAAGTACTCGGTTAATAGCATGCCAATGCACACTACTGGGATTACTAGTGTATCTACTAATTTTTTCTACTGTAACAGCAATATCAGGTCTAGTACAAGTCATGGCATACATCAGGCTACCTATTACTCTTGAGTATTCTAACTGATCAACAGTTCTTCCAGTATTGGGATACAATTTCAAATTTGAATCAAAAGGTGTAGACATGGGTGTACAATTATATTGATTAAATTTCTTAAGAATTTTCTCAATATAGTGCGACTGGGTTAGAATCAAATTATTGTCCTCTCGTTTGATCTTAATACCCAAAATTACATCAGCCAAGCCCATGTCTTTCATACTAAAGCTAGACGACAAGAAACTTCTAGTATTTTCAATGACATCATTGTCAGTATAAAAAATAAGCATGTCATCTACATATAGACATATGATTACATCTCTATTTCCAGTAAACTTACTATACACACACTTATCAGATTCATGTATCCTAAAACCATTTGACATTATTACTTTGTCAAATTTCTCATGCCATTGTTTTGGAGTTTGTTTCAGTCCATATAGTGATTACACAAGTTTACACACTTTGGGCTCTTGACCCCAGACAACAAATCCTTTTGGTTGTTGGTTAGCTCTTTTTCGCTCTCTTTCGAAGGTTTGAAAGAAAAGCCCTAAGCTCGGACTCTCGCGTTCTAATCTAATCTCACAAGTGCAACGTGAAATCGATAAACAACAAAGAGTCCAACCGCAAATCTTTTGAAAATCGATTTTAAATCAAATAATGCCAAAATTGGATCATGCTTTTTCAGACAGAGTCGCCACCTAAATATTTTATGTTTTTGGGAAAATTTAGGAAACCCCGACTGTTAAAGGCCACATGTCCATCATCACCAAATTTGCCTTGCCTCGAGAACTTAGGGTATTTAGAGGGGAAGATCATGAATTGAGCACCCTCGCTGTCTGATCAAAGATTGGCTTCTACTAATCATGATATAATTTTTTATAAATATTATGTGTTCTTATTTCGGTTATTAAACTAGCTTTTACTATGTGATACGCACAAGCAAGTATGGACTAGTTTGCTCAATTTGGAACAATTAAACTCATGTTTGTTTGCGAAAAATGGTTTGAATTTGCTACGCCAAGTGGGCTTAAAGATTATGGATTTGCCACAAAACATAGTGGGCTTAAAACACGATTTGCCACTTAACAAAGTGGGCTTTAAAACGCATTTGTTGAATCGCTCAAATTCAAACAACAAGCCTTCATCCACAGTATTCAAGCAGTTTAGCATTTACGCACATAGCCTCATGGCAAGTATGCTAAACATGGCAACATTCACATTCATGCAAGTATGCAAAGCGAAAACTCATCGAGTACTCTAAGTCAAAAACGAAACTAGTTAGAAAGATGCATGATCCTAACTATGTAAGATGTCTAATGCAACACATGCAATATGCGCTAATAGGCTCGACTACTAATATGGCATATGGATTGATTTGAACAAGATACGATTAAACACGATTCAAAGAATTATTTGAAATTGCAATGTAGTTAGAATGATGCGCCGAGCTCCTGCATGCAATGCAAATGGATGGATGCAAGCATAAGGTATGCTAATTTGAAACATGTCCCTAATCTAACCATCAAAAGCGATTAAATAAAAGGAGAAAGACGTGGGGTTGAAAGGCATACACACACGCATCGCACCCTTATTACAACATTACGCCAAGGAGGGTCCAATGAATAAGATAACCAACTAGCTACGCCAATTAAGTTAACTAATTATTACAAAATGAACCAATTAACTATCCTAGTTAACTAATTATTACAAAACCAAAATTAAATAACTAGTTAAACTAACTAATTATTTACAACTCTTAATTAGCTACAACTAATTAATTACAACACGTTCTGATCTAATGCTAATTAAACTAATTAGCTAATCCCGGGAAGCGAGGGATGCATGCATGCTCGATTCTTCACCCAAAAAGCCATTGCTTTGCTGTTAAAAGCCTCTGCTTGCACATTTGAACACCAATAAAGCTGCCTATTTCCAGAACACCTCTGTCTGCCTTTACCAACAGACAGTAAATTTATTGATGACCGATAGGGGGCTAGTCGACTACCATTGGTGGCCGGTCGGCCACTGGTGATGGCTATTGGCCATTGCTGATTTGAGCTTCCTTGCTACAACAGAGAGCAAAACAGAGCAAAACAGTGTATTTTTCAAGGGTTTTTTGTACACCTTGCCTCTCATTTTCATGGAGAAATCAAAGGAGGGACAAGATTTGGTTCACAAACCATCAATTAAGCAATTTCATTGCATGATGGCTTGTTAAACCAATTGTGCAAGTTTAATAAATGCAATGAGACTAAAATGTCCATCACCCTATCATGCGTGATCAAGGGCATGGAGACTAAGGAAAATGACACATTTCATCACTTTTGAGTATGAAATGTCCCATTTACCTTGTGTTCAAATTAATGTCCGATTTGAACACATGCAATGCAACACATAGAGATGCTTATCTTGCCTCTTTTACATGTCCATTTTTGTTTACACATTTTAATTACCAAATCATTCATTAATCACTTTGTCCATTGGTGAGTGTCCTCTAATGGAAAGAGGGTTCAAACCACAAGTTTCTTTGGACATGAAAGAGGCATTACAATCGTTGGTAATGAACTTTCTAAGGGATTAAAACCATTAGGTGCAGCACCTCCATTTCATACTTAGGCAAACAAGTGGTTTGAAACCACTTTCAAAGCAAAACCAAAAAGTGAAGAAATGAGGAGATTGTAGAGATTATGAGTGCGTAAATGAAGTAGAAAAAGCACTAAAACATGCAACCAACTCAAATCAATGATGGTGAAAGCCTTAAAACACTAAGCTAGTGAAAGGAGTTACACTACAACTATGCAAAAACAAGACTCAAAAAACTAACCAGCCCAAAACAGAGCTAAGACAAGTTATTTCAGAGGCTAAAATGTGTTGGACTTGAGCTAAGTTAAGCTAGAAAAACATGCTAATATGTGACGCTAACTAGGCATGCAAACAAGACACAGGGAGGGGAGGCTAACTCCTCCATATTTGGACTTCAACATAAGTTTTTTGCCACTGAAGAACCTCTGAAATTCAATGGTTAAAAGGCCCAAAAAAAAGTTGATTTGAAAGTGATGAATAAAGGTACAAAAGCTTTACAAACTAATAAGCAAGGAGAGTGAACCACCCCTTAACTATAAAATGGATCAAACCACCATTTCTAAGCCACAAAAACAAAAATTTTCTTAATTCAAAACCAGCCCCAAAACAGTAAGAAAAGATGGTAAAACAAGCTTGCAAAACAAGGTAAACAAGGCAAGTAAACTACCTCTTGAAGCAAAGGGCAATTCTAGGCACAAAACCAAGCTAAAACCGCCTTCAAGAGCTCCAAGAAGACCCTAAGTAGCCTTAGCTCAAAGGTAAAAGGATTTGATTTAGGATGTGGATGCAAAAGTGTAGAGAAAACAAGCACTAAGGCACAAAATTGTAAGAGAGAGAGAAATCTAGAGAGAGAGAGAGAGAGATTTTTGCTCTGAATTTTCTAACCCTAAAAAATGGGAGAGGAACCCCCCTATTTATAGAAAAAATGCCTTGAGCTTAGAAACATCCCACCATACACGCAGTAGGGAGATGCAGCCAATGTTCTAACACCGCACAATTGTCAACAAATATCTAAAATATTCCGGAAAAGAGGATCAGGTCGCTGTAATATTGATAGCCGACTGCCACACCAATGGTCGACAAGCACAAGCCATGGTCGATAACTCGTGGTGGCCGATGTGTCACCATAAGTTCTGTGCACCAAGTTTGATCCAAAACAAGGCATAGAAAAGGACAAGGTCTAAAGGCTCAAAGACAGGGCATTCTGCCAAGGACTTCGGGCACTCAAAATAAACACATACAAACACAATCATCAAATGCACAAGTGATGACGTCCAAGTCTCGCGCCCCCTTTCGGAAGCTAGGAAAGAAAGCCCTACAGTTCGGACTCCCATAGTTCTGAATCTAATCTCACAAGTGCAATGTGAAACTGATAAACACTAAAGAGTCCAAATTCGGCAAATCATTTTGAAAAATTGATTTTGAATCAAAAATGCCAAAATTGACTATTTTGTTAGATATAGAGTCACTACCTAAATATTTTATTTTTGGAAAAATTTAGAAAACCCATGACCTCGTACCAAAGGCCACGATCCGGCCATCACCAAAGTTGCTCGGCTTAGGAACTTAGGTACGAGAGGGAATGTCATGAATTGATAGCCATTACCGATCAAAAGATCGGCCTCTACTAATCATGATATGATTTTATCAACATTATGTGCTCTTGTTCCGTTATTAAGCTAGTTTACTATGTGATGCGCACAATCAAGTATATAGATTAGTTTGTTCAATTTGGAACAATTCAACTCATGTTTGTTTGCTAAAATGGTTTGAATTTGCCACCTCAAGTGGGCTTAAAGTTTGATTTGCCACCAAACATAATGGGCTTAAAACATGATTTACTACTCAACAAAGTGGGCTTAAAACTTACATTCGTTGAATCATTCCAATTCAAACAACAAGCCTTCATCCACAGGCATTCATGCAGTTTAGCATTTAAGCATATAGCCTCATGGAAAGCATGCTAATCATGGCAACATTCACACTTATGCAAGTATGCTAAAGCATAAAAACTCACCTAGTACTCCAAGCTAAGAAGATATGAGTTAGTAAAATTATGCATGATTCCTAACTATATTAAGTGCCTAATGCAACACATGCAATATGCGATTAATAGGCTCGGCTACTAATATGGCATATGAAACAATTTTGATAATATGTGGTTAAACATGTATTCAAAGAAGTATTGAAATGACAGTGTAGTTTGTATGATGCGTTGAGCCTCGATGCATGCAATACGAATGAATGGATGTAAGCATAAGGTATGCTAATTTGAAATATGTCCCTAATCTAACCATCAAAAGCGATTAAATAAAAAGGAGAAAGACGTGGGGTTGGAAAACATGCACACACGTGCGCACACTTATTACAACATTACACCATCGCAAAGGAGGGTTTGAATGAATAAAAGCTAACTAGCTAGCTAAACTAAGCTAATTAAGCTAATTATTACAACACTTCAAATGAATAACAAGCTTACTCTAGGCTAGTTAATTAAAACAATTAAATAATTAACTATCTAAGCTAATTAAATATTACAAATCAAACTAATTAGCTAAATACTTAACTAATTAATTACAAAGCAACTAAGCTAATTAATTACAATATGAATTAATTAACTACACTACTTAAATAATTACAACATTAATTATTTAGCTACAACTAATTAACTAATGAATTAACTAAAAGGCCTCGGGAAACGAGGAATGCATGCATGCTCGGTTTTTCACCTAAAAGGCCACTATTTTGCTACTAAACGCCTCTGTTTGCCCATTGAATACCAACAATTCTGCCCACTTCCAGAACACCTTTGCTCCACCTTACCAATACACTGTGCAAATTTCACTGATGGTCGACAAGGGGCCGGTCGGCTACTAATGGCCGGTCAGCTACCATTGGTGGCCGGTTGACTATTGGTGGTGTTTACCATCGATAACTCGACTTCTTGCTATAACAGAGAGCAAACAGAGCAAAACAGTGTATTTCTCAAGGGTTGTTGGCACACTTTGCCTCTCATTTTCATGGAGAAATCAAAAGAGGGACAAAATTTGGTTCATAAACCATCAATCAAGAAATTTCATTGCATGATGGCTTAAGTAAACCAATTGTGCAAGTTTAATAACTACAAAATAAGACCAAAATGACCATCACCCTATCATGCATGATCAAGGGCAATGGAGACCTAGGAAAATGGTACATTTCATCACTTTTGAGTATGAAATATCCTATTTTCCTTGTGTCAAATTAACGTCCGATTTGAATACATGCAATGCAATACAAAAGAATGCTTATCTTGTCACTTTTACTTGCCAATTTTGTTTACACATTTTAGTTACCAAATCATTCATTAATCAATTTGTCCATTGGTGAGTGTCTTCTAAGATGAAAGAAGTGTCAACCAAGGGATAGTTTAAGGCATGAGAGAAGCTTCATGCTGTTGGTAATGAACCCTCTAAGGAGGATTAAACCATTAAGCATGAGGCTCAATCTCAAGCTTAAACAACCTTAAAGTTGAAACAACCCTCAAAGCAAATGAAAGAGTGAAGCAAAGAGGGAGGTTGCAAAGATTATAGTGCTGAAATGAAGGGGAAAAAAAAGTACTAAAACATGGCAATCAACTCAAACAAGTGGTGTCTAAAGGCCTAAAACACCAAGCTTGTGAGGACTATTACACTACAACTATGCAATACAAGACTCAAACACAACAAACACTTAAAAGCAATCTTAAAATAGGTCTGAAATAGCCCTAAAACATGCTGGAATTAAGCTAACAAAAGCTAGAAAAATAAGTTAAAACATGGAGCATGTTAAGCTAGTAAACAAAGCACAAGGAGGGGAGGCTAACCCCTCCAATTTTAGACCTCATAACATGATTTTCAGCCTTTGGAAGACTCTGAAAATTAGTAGTAACAATCTGACAAAAGTTGATGAAGAGATGGGAAACACAAGTGGAAGAGAACAAGGTTCAAAGAAGGGTGATTAACCCTCTACCTTTAATAGCCTTAAACCACAAGCTTCACTCATAAAAACAATTGAAAAACACTTCAAAATTAGTAAGAAAAGATAGAGAAGAAGTAGTACAAAGATGCTCAAAATTTTACCTCTTGAAGAGAAATAACACTTTTGTTCACAAACCACAAGTCCTTCACTCTCAAAGGCTGAAATTTGGACTCAAGAATCTCAACAATGAGAGCTCCAATATTAGTTTAGGAAGTGTAGAGAGGGTGTACATGTTGCAAGATAGAGATAGAGAGAGAATTCCAAGTTTTGGACCTTTTGGAAATTTTTATAACCTTAAATCAAGAGGTTTGGCTAGGTATATATAGAAAAATAGCCTAATAGTTCGAAAATATTAAGCCTTGAACAGCTAGATCTTGTGGGGGACAGCTGGACAAAAATATCTAGGTTTTTCACCAGTGGCTGACCGGCTAGAAGTGTGGATTGTTGGCCATCAATGGTGGCCGGTCAGCCATCAAAAATCGCTCTGTGCCCAACTTCAAATGGGCATAACTCTATTCGGACTTCTTTGCAGGTCATTCTTGAGGCTAAATTGAAGCCCCGAAAGTCTAATTTCCAATGGTGGCAGCCTCACATCTAAATTCTAAGTGTGCTAAGGATATTCCTATTTTAGTGAAGGTTGCTCAATTTTGGCTTAATCGGATTGATGCCTAACTTCAACCAGCCATATCTCTCTCATTCGGACTCGTCTTTAGGAGATTCTTGAGTGTAAAATGAAGCCCCAGAAGTCCACTTTCAAATGGTGGTGGCCTCACAACTTAAGTCCAAGTGTACAAAAGGATAGACCTGATTTAGTGAAGGCTGCCCGATTCTCTCTTAACGGTTTATGCCTAACTTCTTCCCAAACTAGGTTTCTTCCCTCTCCTCCAATTTTCTTCAACTCCAAACCTCTAAATAAGATGTTTTAAAATATTTTTGGAAGATTTCACCGCTCTTCCATTTATTTCCACTTTGTCCTTACTCGGTTTACTGATAAGTGCAATTTTTAACGAAATGCGAGCCTTGGAACATCGTAAAAACTTTTGGAAAAAAATATTTTGAAAAAGAGGGTTTTAAGGTCTAAAATGATTTTGGTCAAAATCGTTTTGGTCCGAAATGGGGTGTAAGGTTGGGATTTAGAGCTCTTCTTGTTGAAGAAATCAAACATTTATACAACATAACTTTCATCATCGAAAGTGATCAACTTGTGGCGCCCAAGTCTTAAGGGCGGTCAAAAATGGAGTGTTATATTGCCCCTCTTTGTGAGCTCAAGTCATGATATGACGGAGTGAATGTCAAAGCTCGAAGATGACCCATCTTGACAAGGTCGTAAGACTTGGGCAAACAAACAAAATGCAGATGCAGTTGGTTGAACCCGAGGGTTGCCTATGTATCCCGTTGCAAGGAATCAAACTAGCGTAGTTCAGGAGCAGGATGCAAATGATAGGCAATGTAATGAAGCAATGCAAATGATAAACAATGTAATGAAATAATTAAACCACAAGCAGTGCAAAACACACGAATACCATAAAGGAATGGAGATACGAATCAAAATACGTTTTATATAGAAAAGAAGTGGGCACAACCAAACGATGCCTAACACAGGCTAGGTGCCTACATCCTCAATACTGGCCTCAAAAACATGGATGCTTACACATAATAAACATGCTCCAACGTGAAATGGGTGCTATTATATGCAAAACTATGTTTTTCAGAAAGAGTAAGTGTACAAGTAATTGGGTGGGATAATATAAGTGAGGAATGATTTGTTGAGGAAAGATCATGATCCTAAATGCTGAATGCATCAAGACAAAGTATAATGCAATGGATGCAATGGATGCAGTGAATATGGAGCGGAAGCCAAACTACGTTTAACCTAGAAAAGGCATGGACACAAAACAAACGCTGCTGAACACGTAAAAGGTGCCTAAACCCTCGGACCACAATTCTTGCAGAATAGGCTTGTACACATGTAGAGCTATGTTTCAACGAAAGAAATGTATGTGTAGCTTGGCTTTTTTGCACCCCCTTTTTCGGAAGGCTTGAAAGAAATCCCTAAAATTCGGACTCTCGCAATTCTGAATCTAATCTCACAAGTGCAATGTGAAACTGATACACACCAAAGAGTTCAAATCCGGCAAATCGTTTTGGAAAATTGATTTTAGGATCAAAAATGCCAAAATTGGACTGCTTTGCTAGATACAGAGTCGCCACCTAAATATTTTATTTTTGGGAAAATTTAGGAAACCCTGACTCGTGCCAAAGGCCATGTGTCCGTCATCACAAAAGTTGCCTCAGCTCGAGAACTTAGGTACGAGAGGGGAAGGTCATGAATTGAGCACCCCTGCTCGCCCGATCAAAGATTGGCCTCTACTAATCATCATATGATTTTTTATAAATATTATGTGCTCTTGTTCCGGTTATTAAGCTAGCTTTATTATGTGATGTACACAAGCAAGTATAGACTAGTTTGCTCAATTTAGAACAATTCAACTCATGTTTGTTTGCGAAAATGGTTTGAATTTGCCACTTCAAGTGGGCTTAAAGATTGCGAATCTGCCACCAAACAAAGTGGGCTTAATACATGATTTGCCACTCAACAAAGTGGGCTTAAAACGCACATTTATTGAATCATTCCAATTGAAACAACAAGCCTTCATCCACAGGCATTTCAAGCAGTTAATCAAATAAGCATTTAGCCTCATGGCAAGCATGCTGGTCATGGCAACATTCACATTAATGCGAGTATGCTAAAGCGTAAAAACTCACCTAGTACTCAAAGCTAAGAAGATATGAGTTAGAAAAATATGTATGATTCCTAACTATTTAAGATGCCTAATGCAACACATGCAATATGCAATTAATAGGCCCGGCTACTACTATGGCATATGGAGCAATTTAAATAACATGCGGTTAAACACGTATTCAAATAAGATATTGAAATGGCAATACAGTTTGAATGATGCGCCGAGCCTCGGTGCATGCAATATGAATGAATGGATGCAAGCATAAGACATAAGGTATGCTAATTGAAAAATGATATCCCTAATCTAACCATTAAAAGCTAGTAAATAAAAGGGAGAAAGACGTGGGGTTGGAAGACATACACATTATTACAAGTTTATGCCCTCGCGCATGAGGGTTCGAATGAACTAACTAGCTAAGCTAAACTGCTTAACTAATTATTACAACAAATTGAACTAATTAACTAGCTACACTAGCTAACTAATTATTACTAACCGAATTAATTAACTATTCTGGCTAACTAATTATAATTACAAGACAATACAAATTAGCTATTCTAACTGATTATAAAAGCCACTAGTTAAGCATAACACTAATTTATTACAACACGGATCCCAAGGATCGATGAGGAACTCATGCATGAATGTGGTTTTCACCCGAAAAGCCGCTGTTTTGCTGCTACATGCCTCTGTTGCTAAGTAAGACATTTGTACTGATTTGCACTTCCAGACCAACTCTGTTCTGCCTTAGAAGGACATTGCTGAATTTGCACTGGTGGCCGAGAAGGGACTGGTCGGCCATTGATGATGGTTGGTTGGCCACTGATGGTGGTCGGTTGGCTATTGTTGATGGCTGGTCGACCACTGCTGATTGAACTTCCTTGCTGCAACAGAGAGCAAACAAAGCATTTACAGGGCGTTTTCAAGGGTTTGTTTGAGCAATTCACCCCCCTTTTCATGAACAAATCAAAGGGAGACAAGCCTAGGTTCACAAACCATTAACTCAAGCAATTTCATTGCATGATGGCTCACAAACCAAAGTGTGCAATTTCATTAAATGCAACAAAATGAGACTCTAACTTCCTCCCTTTCATGAGAGATCAAGGGAAGTGGTTGACCTTGGAGATTTGGATCATTTCATAACTAATGAGTATGAAATGGCCCAAGTTTCCATGTGTTCAATGAACGTCCGATTGAACACAACTAAATTATTATCTTGCTCACTTTTACTTCCAAGTTTTAATTACTCATTTTACTTACCAATCATTCTTTAATCTAATTGTCAATTAGGTGAATTAAAGTCCTCTAATGGAAAGAGGGTTCAAAACACAAGTTGCTTTGGGTATGAAAGAAGCATCATACTATTGGTAATGAACCCCCTAAGGGATTAAACAATTAAACATGACACCTCAATTTCATACTTGGGCAAGCAAGTGACTTGGAACCACTTTCAAAGCAAAATAAAAGCCAAGAAAGGAGGGAGGTTGCAGAGATGATTATGCTAAAATGAGTGATAAAAGTATAAATAAATGCTATCTACTCAAACAAGAAGGTGTCTAAGGCCTAGAACACCAAACTGGTGAGGACTATTACACTACAAGCATACAAAGCAAAGCTCAAAAGCCACTAACAGCTCAAAATAGTCCTAAAACAGGTTAAAAACAATCCTAAAACATGCTGGAATTGAGCTAACAAAGGCTAGAATAATAGGCTAAAACATAGCACAAGCTAAGCTAGTAAGCAAGACACAAGAAGGTGAGTCTAACCCCTCCAATTTTGGACTTCAAAATAAGTTTTTGGCCATGAAAAAAACTCTAAAATTCAAGGGTTAGAAGGCCCAAAAATTTAATTTGAAAGTAATGAATAAAAAGCACAAAAACTATACAAGCAAAGAAGCAAAAAGGGTGAACCACCCCTAACTAAAAAAGGGCTCAAACCACCACTTTTAAGTCACAAAAATAGAGCTTCTTATAGTTCAAAACCAGGCCAAAAGCAATTGAAATAGATGGCAAAACAAGTATCTTGAAACAAAGCAAACAAGACAAGTTTTATACCTTTGAAGCAAAGCTCAATTTTAGGCACCAAACCAAGCTAAAACCACTTGCTAGAGCTTAGAGAAAGTGCCAAAGAAACTCATCTCAAAGGTAAGGAGATTTGGTTTAGGAGGTATATGCAAAAGCTAAGGATTTGTGAGCAAATGTATACAAAATTGCAAGAGAGAGAGAGGTAGAATTTTGCTCCAAAATTGCTAACCTCATGAATGGGGAGGATCTCCTTATTTATAGAAAACACTCCTTGAGCTTAGAAACATCCCACCATACACGTGTAGGGAGATGCAGCTCATTGTGCTAACAGCTGGCACAACTGTCAACAAATATCTAGAAAAAGGCATTGGTGGCCACATCAGTGGGGCCGATAAACCATTATCCATGGCCGACAGCCTATGGTGGTGGCTGACAGGTCACCAAAAGTTCCAAGTAAGAAATAACAAGGTTTTGGTCCCAAACAAGGCATAAAACAGATAAGGTTTCAAGGCTCAAAAGCAGGGCACTTTGCCGAGGACTTTGAGCACTCAAAACGAACACATGCAATCATAATCATCGAGTGTACAAGCGATGACGTCTAAGTCTTGAGGACGGTCTAAAATGGGGTGTCTACAGTTGCCCCTCTTTGATAGAACTCGGAAGTCATGAAATAATGGGAGTGAATGTCAAAGCCCAGAGATGACCCATTTTTGACAAGGTTGAAGACTTTGACAAACAAATAAGCAAGAAAAAAATGGTTGCGCCTGTAGACTGCCTACGTATCCCTTTGCAAGGAATCAAACCAGCGTAGTTCTGGGGCAAAATACAAGTGATATGCACAATGTAGGAACATAACTTATGATCATGCAATGAGGCTGTAATGAAACATTTGAACGCAAATGCAATGGAAGCAAACTGAAACAAGGTACAACAATCTCAAATATGAAAAGAAGTAAGAAAACACACTACGCATGCGAATCACAAGCTAAACCACATCTCATGTAGAGAGGATGTAAGAAAATTAACTTAACTACACGTCACGCAGGAAAATTGAAGAACAATACAACCATCGGGGACACCTGAGGTTAAAATAAGACCCTAACGTGTTGCACACGGAAGGAAGAAAGAATGGTGTGAACTCCGGGACACACCCAAATGCTCCTAACCGAAATGTCCTAACGCGTTGCATGCGAAAGGAGAAGAAGAGGTGGTACGAACATCGGGACATACCCGAAGGTTCTAACTGAAATATCCTAACGCGCCGTACGCAGGAGGAGAAGAGGTGCGAACATCGGAACACATCTGAATGTTCTAAACCGAAACGTCCTAACGCGCCGCACGCTAGAGGAGAAGAGGTGTGAACATCGGAACACATCCGAATATTCTAAACCAAAATGTCCTAACGCGCCGCACGCGAGAGGAGAGGAGGCGTGAACATCGGAACACATCCGAATGTTCTAAACCGAAATGTCCTAACGCACCGCATGCGAGAGGAGAAAAGGTGTGAACATCGGAACATATCCGAATGTTCTAAACCGAAACGTCCTAACGTGCCGCACGCGAGAGGAGAAGAGGTGCGAACATCGGAACACATCCAAATGTTCTAAACCGCAACATCCTAATGCGCCGCATGCGAGAGGAGAAGAGGTATGAACATCGAAACACATCCGAATGTTCAAAACTGAAACATCCTAAAGTGCCGCATGCAAGAGAAGAAGAGGTGATTCAAGGGTACAAATGATTCTACGGAACTCCTCCTCAATGAACCGTGACATATAATATCTTCTCGTTGCACCACTTTGAATGAATCAGTACATACAATATCGTGGCTCGTGATAAGAAAGAAGCTTATTGGTACAATATAGTAAGAATGCATGTTCTACACAAGACAAATAACCAAGATACAATGTTAATGGCATGTTTTATGCCAAACATGCGAGAAACAAAATGTACATATTCTATGCATTTAGAGCCGAGCATGTTATATGCCACATTAAATGCATATTCACGTAATGCAAAAGACAAAATGCATGTTCTATGTATGACAACAGTATAAAATGCATGTTCTATGCAAAGTGCAGAATGTATGTTCTATATACTGAAGAGATGCGCAGTCTATGCAAGAATGAAAAAGAATGTTATCGAAACAAGTTCAGTAGCAACTTTCTGATTTACCTCTCGGAAGAGTTGCGATACGCAAAAAAGGTACACCTCGTGCAATGAGATGGATGACGACCACCTGAAGACACGATTTCAAGCCTACACAGAGAGAACTTAAACTCAACAGTGACCTTTCCTTGCACTTCTTGAGGAATAAGGACACAAAAAATGCATCAAGATTCAATTTAGGAGCACTGGGCATTGGACGGCCACCAGAGGAGGGTATCGGCCACTTGTCGGCCACCCTTGAGCATTGTCGGCCACCAATGTGGCTTGTCGGCCACTAGTGGTGGCCGGTCGGCCATCAATGGTAAATCGGGGCCAATTTGGTCTTTTCTCCACAGGTCTTTAAGTGCACATCCCAAACTTCATTTCCTCACTCCTCCAAACCTGAAAACCCTCTCTCTCTCTCTCTCTAGATCCGAGCTTTATATATGTTTTCCAACACCCCGCGGACATTTAATGCGCTAAATCCTCTTTGTATACTCTGTTTTGAACCGATTGAAATTCGATTTTGGTACTTTTTCTTGGAGTTTCACCACTTGAGGCTTGTTTCCCTCGAGTTCTCCTTGGGTTCTGTGCCTTTTTCCAGGGCTTTGACTTTTTCCTCCCTTTTTCTCTCTCTTAGGGTTGACTTTTGGCATTTTTCACATATTTTCCTCATTTTCGACAACTTTCTTATCTTCTTTCCAAATGGCGGACGACGGTCCTCATGACGGAGCTTCTCCAGAGATTCCGTCCCAGTTGTCCCCAGAGATGGAGGCAGAACCTGAGCTTGTGCTACTATCACCCATGGTTTGACCTTTCGACCCGAAGACATATCATCCTCAGACATATGTGCTACCATCCGAGAGTGTCCGGCATTTCAAAGGATTTGAGCGAGGTGCACCAGAGGACCTTTTGTTACGAGAGCCGACCTCCCTTTATCTTACGGCGTAACCGAGGTATACAATGCCTTTCATTTATCTTACGGCTCCTCAATGTGCCTTGCATTTCTTGCTTAAATCACATTCTTGCACTGTATCTCTTACACTGCCTTTCACCTGCTCGTTCCACACACATTCTTGCATTGTATTTCTTACACTTGCTCGTTCTGATCACAGGAGGACTCCCGCTCTATCAGAGGCTATGGAGCCACATCCGCGAGGGAATGGTATATGGAGCTCCTCGATGGTGTCTGCCACATTGTTGATGAGGTCGGCTTCGGCTTGTTCTGCATGGGGCTATCATGCCTTATAACGAGTCGATCTTTACTTGGAGCGTTGGTAGAGAGGTGGTGGGATACCACCAACTCTTTCCACTTCTCTACTGTGGGAGAGATGACGATGACTCCCTATGACTTCTTTATGCTCATTGGCATAGAGGTAGGAGGTCGTCTAATCCCTTATCATACAGACATGGGTGAGTGAGAGGCTGCATGGATCCATCTACTAAGAGCACACCCACCTCTCTTCCGATCCAGGATGGTACGGTACAGCTGGTTTGCAGAATAGTTTCGACGGAAAGAGCCAAAGACCCCAGAAGAGACCGAGCATTACGCCCGAGGCTTCTTGATGTTCCTTTTCGGCACTACTTTGTTCACAGACAGAGCGAACACTGTAGGGTTATATGTTCTGAGTGCACTGGTGGACTTGTCTCAGGTCCGTGTTTATGATTGGGGTGGTGCTGGCCTTGCCACATTGTATGGATATATGAGCTCGACATCCCGTAGGAGTGGTAATAGGGTCGGCGGCTACTGGAGAGATTGGGAGGTATGCTTTACCTTTTTTGCTTTGCATTTCCTACCGTGCTTTTTGCTTTGCACTTGTACTTTCTATACTACACATTCTGCTTTCTGCACTCACACTTGTACTTTCTGTACATTGCACACACATTCTGCTTTCTGCATTCTGTATTCTACATTCTCTACTTTCTGCATTCCTCAGATTCTCGTGATTCTCTAGACATTGCACACACATTCTGCTTTCTGCATTCCCTGTGTTTTGTTGTATACTCAATATGGCCCTTTTCTTTATTTCAGTTTTGGGTATATGCCTACTTCCTGACCCTTGCCCTAGAGCCAGAGGTAGAGATGCCTCCTGTTGTGTCGTATTCTCACCGGTATGATGGGAGATGCCTGAAGAGACCCGAGAGACTTTTTCATTCTTCCTCCGGTACTTCGACACTGTGACTGTTACAGAGGTGACTCAAAATTCACAGTTAATGTCATTCTGTTTCAGTTTTGATTCATATTGTAATATTCACAAGCTGTGCATTCTCTGTTTACAGATCACGTGGCACTTTGGGCGATACGAGGGAGTTGGGGATCGCCATCGGAGCTCGGGGCCACCGTTGCTTAGCTTCTATTCGAGGGTTCGATTTTCCGGGCCTGGTTTCTAGGCGAGCGTTTTATACGCCAGATCTTGGGTTTGCTGTAGTCGATAGTTCCTATGGCGCCCTTACCATCTATGAGAGCTACAGAGCAGCTCACCTCCCAGGAAATGATCCAGTTTACTAGTTGCTTGGATGCTGATTACTTCTTGGAAGAGGGTGATTATGCGACATTTATCGAGACATACCTCATGTCTCTTTTGACCGGTATTCGCGGAGGTGAGGGATGAGAGCTCTAGCTACGAAAGAGAGAGCCAGAGTACCCAGGGCGATTAGGGTGCGTAGTAGAGGGGCCACCCAGACGAGGCAGAGGACCGGTTGGCCAGAGCTATCTATTGCACTCACATGTTGGCAGTATACTGGGGAGGCATACTAGATCCTGATTGAGCCTGCCACAGCGAGACACAGATACGTTAGAGCTCCTGATGCGCCCCCAGTATGTATCCCATTCTTTAGTTTTCTCATTTCTTTTTGATATTTGTTCCTTCTAGACATTGATCATTTCCAATGCATTTGTAGGCACCTTCTGGATACACTGAGGATCTGCTAGAGCTATTAGCCTCATTCGAGGGCATGATATTGATGAGGGAGGCATTGCTCGGCTTCCACGACATTCAGGTTATTTTTTCAATTTTCTTATATTCCAGTTATCAAATTTCCACTAACACGCTGAAACTGACATTTCAACTGAAAATTTCCCCACGCTGTACTAATACACTACATCTGAATTCATACACTGTACCTGACTTCTGTATATACTCATTCTACACACCATACTTGCATTTGATACACATATTGTGGCTGACATATGACAACTGTCTTTTTAGGTCCCACCTATACTGGCAGCACCAGCGGCAGCAGCACTAGGACTATCAGTACCTCCTCTAATAGTAGGGAGGAGAGAGAGACAGGCCCCATCACGCAGTCGAGGCAGAGCCAGGGGTGCCCAAGACGAGAGTGGTCTTTCAAAGCCCATTCTGAGCGATGACTACGCTGAGACTAGCGAGGCTGAGGAGGTAGTGAGTCAGCGTGCTGAGTCATCCGAGAGTGGAGATGATGACGCCGGCTCGGGTTCTACTAGTGGCGATGCTACTGAGCCAGGTTTTGAGGTAGAAAGCAGTGATGACTCCGGTTCCGGTTTGGCATCTAATTCAGAAAACGGCGCAGATAGAGACAACTTTGAGTCCCCACCCAGGAAGAGGACGAAGAGGGCCTCTCGAGCCTGAGATAGATAGTGCTGATCTATCTGTATTTTTGCTTAGTTTCTTTTTGTTATTAGTGTTAGCACTTTGTACAGCTTCAAACAATTTTTTTTTTTTTAATAAAAAAAACTTGTACTGCACTTTTGTAACAAAAACAAACCATGATCGGAATGAAAATCGAGTTTTTTTTTAAAAAATGTTGTATTTTGCATCATGAGCACCCCATTGCGTAGAAACGAGATTGAATTGATAATGAAAATTGAACACTTGTATTGGCAGAACTTTCTTAATCAGGTAATGAACCGATCAAGACCGAAAAACAAAGACAAAGTACAACTCAATATACAAAACAAAAACAACTCGATAAACAACTTAAATGCAAACTTCACAAAACTAAAAAAAAAAGGACTCAAAACAAGACCTTAACATATACAAAGAGTAGAACAAAACAAAGGTCCTCAGCACTCTCAAGACAAAGGTGGATAGCAGGGCTGCAAAAAGGGCTGTCGGCCATGAAAGGATTCTGTCGGCCACCAGTGGTGGCCGGTCGGCTGCCCAAGTGGCCTATCGGCCATCATTGATGGCCAGTCGGCCATCAATATGAGGAACCTCCAAATTGTTGCCACCTGGCTTCCAATCATTGCCTTATCTTCTACAAAAGATTGGAACTTCGTGATTTCTTCATTTCAGCTGCAAATTCTTCAAAAATGGAGCCATTCTTCACTGAAAAACTCTCGAATTGGAATGCAACTTTAGATGGCTCAAAAAAGATGAATTTTTAGGGTTTCGGCATAAATGCACTATTCCCGCTGAGTCGTTCTCCAGTTTGTTTTCCATTCCTACATGCCACAGCTAGATGTTGGAACCCGGTTACGCATGTGTTTAGCCTCGGGGGACAAGAGCTATGCCCGACAATCGAAGAATTTCAAGTGTTAATAGAAACCTGGCATGAAGAGGAAATCTTGCTCAAATCGCTTTTGGTCACATCCAAGCTTTATACGGATGTGCGGCTTATTCTACACGAGGCGATCCTTCTTTGGCGGGTTTTCAAGAACACGCCTTTGTTTGTGCATGTTGCCACTTTTTGTCCTTGCCTATAATTCTGGCGGTCTAGCATTTGGCTAGTTGAAGTAGCCCAAGGTTTGAAAGAAGGCAAAAGCTACATGGGTTTGGTACTAGTCGAGACTTTGATGGGCTTGGACGCCTTCCATCGGCGGGAGACAAACAAATTTACTAGGAGTCCACTATCGCAGTAATGTTTCCCACCTTTTCTAATATGTGTTCCTCACATCTCTAAGATTCATGCTTTGTTTTTCTCTCAAAGCCCTTTTCTCACTCTTTTCTCTCAACATACACCTCTCTATTATTTAATCTCTCTTTTCTTTCATCCCTGCCCAGATATGGCTCATGTATTGTGTTAAAGGTAGGATTCTTGCTCGCATACTCAAGACAGTATTTCTTTTGCCAACGGCTAGTGGATTTTCCGAACGAGGGGTGGTGCCATTGGATGCAACAGGTCTGTTGCTAACATTTCTTGGCGTTGCTCCTGGTTTGATCTGACCAAAATGAGCTACAGCATAGCTCGGCAACCTGGCATTCAACTGATTGGCTTGACACACTGTGTAGTCTACTTTTCGCTTGGTTCAGTGTCGGGGACATAACCGCACTTGCCTGTAAGAGGGGTAGAGTACCTGGTTTCGTTTCCAATCCGAGATTCACAATTGGCTCGATATCTCATTGCGTGGAGGACGATAGAGCTTCTGGCTCTTGCCCCTAGTTTCAATTGAACACTTTCTAGCGAATGCCTGACTTGGCTTGAAGATAAGGCACAAACCGGGCCCACCTTAGCATCTAAGCTTCCACAAGTGTAGGGGGATGTAGGAACACCGACTCATCTATGCCCCAAGTTTATTGCTTTGATCTAACTTTTCAAGTTTTTTTTGAATGTAATAAAAGCAAATTTAACTTGTATTACGAGGTGGAAAACTTTGTATTGAAATCAATGAAATTGAAGTTGTGGGCATTGAAAAATTTTTCTTTTGGTCCAAAAATGGTCTAAGTTGTAAAAAAATTAATTTGAACAGAATCAACTTTTGTCAAAACTTTCCAAAACCATTTTCGAAAATGATCACCACATGCATGGAATTAATCCTTGAGATGTACAACCCCGAACCTAAAAATGGAAAATTGCCCCTTGACTGAATAACTCTGCTCAGCACTGTACCAGTCCTCAAAACAAAGATCACAACCGAACTCTCAAATAAAGAATAGACAAGAATGACCTGATCGAACAGATGGACATGATAGTTGATTTGGAGGTGTTTACGGTCGGACTTCAGGATAATGTTGCCTACATATCCCAAAGATGGGAATCAGGCCTTACGTAGTTCGATTCGGGTTTGCTTGGGTATTAACGCTCTTCTTTTGCGCTCTAACTTTTGCCAAGGTCGCCTTTAGGGTTTTCAACCTTGTGAGCTCGCCGAGCCTCTCAAGGGTAATCTTTCTTCAACTTGTCCATGTTGATTGATTGGAAAAATTCTAGGCCATCCAGTTCCATAAGAATAACAGCTCCACCCGACGAAATGGTTTTTATAATGTACGGACCAGTCCAATTGGGTCAGAACTTGCCCCTAGGGTCATGAATGGGAGCTCAGTTGTCTTTCAGTACCAAATCTCCTTCCTTAAGATTCTGAGACTTAACTTTCTTGTTAAAAGCCTTGGCAATCCTACGTTGATACCCTTGAACATGGTACAGTGCTTTCAGCCTTCTCTCATCAAATAACATTAGTTCTTCGGACTCGCTCACGCTAATTCAAGATCGCTATCTGGCACTCAGCCATAACCCGCAGCGACGGAACTTCTATTTCAATCGGCAGAACAACTTCCATCCCATAAACTAGAGAGTACGGAGTTACCCCAGTAAATGTCTGAATTGAAGTTTTGTAGCCCCAGAGAGCAAATGGCAATTTGTCTGACCAGTTCCCGTAAGTCTCAACCATTTTCTGCAAAATGTGCTTGATGTTCTTGTTGGCAGCTTCAACAGCTTCATTGGTTTACGGCCGATATGTAGATGACTTATGAAAAGCCACATTGTATTTCTCCAACAAGTCGATCACTTCTTTCTTGAAATGGGAGTTGTTGTCTGAAATGATCTCATTCGGGACTCCATAACGGCAAATGATGTTATTTCAGATGAACTTAGCCACATGCGTTGCTTTTAACACTGCATAAGATTAAGCTTCCACCCACTTCGTAAAATAATCAATTGCCACCAGAATGTATTCGTGTCCATTTGACCCTTTCAGTGTAACTACCCCAATGACGTCAATTTCCTAGACTGAGAAAGGCTATGGTGAAGTCATGTTGTATAGCTTCGACGGTGGGATATTCATGTGATTTGTATGGATTTGGCATTTGTGGCATCACCGAACAAAACCAATACAATCCTCCTCCACAGTAGACCAGTAGTAACCTTGCCTGAGAATCTTTCAGGCTAACATTACTCCGCTTATGTGTGCTCCACCATCACGCTGACTCTTCAAGGCCCACACATAGCTTGTGCATTCCCAGATAACCCTTCTTATACAACTTACCTGCAGATGATAAATTGAACGGCCATCCGCCAGATGTTCTTTTTATCTTTTGGCATTTGCCTCTAGTGGATAATCTTCCTTTTTTAAGAAGTTCCAGATATCATAATACTAGGGGTTTTGATCTTGCACTTCATCTATTGCTGCGATAGACTCGTAAGGCGGCGTATATCTCTGTTCAATGATGATCAGACATTTCCACTCAAATGTAATGTCTATCATGAAGATAGAGTTGATAAGGCATCAGCGAAACTGTTGTTCTTTCTTAGTAGATGAGTGAAGGTTAACTTCTCAAACCTAGGAACCAAAACGTTGAAGGTCTGGTGATAGATCTTCATCTTTTCTTCTTTGACCTTCCAGTCTCCTTTTGCTTGAGACACAACCAGGTTCGAGTCCCCACTGACGTCCAACCGTTTTGCCCCTAGTTCCAGGGCGACTTCCAATCCAGCGATACATACCTCGTATTCTGCCTCGTTGTTGGATACTTTGAACCGAAGTTTGAAAGCTAAATGTATATGGAATTGCTCGGTGCTATCAGCAACATCCCTATCTTATAACCGTACTGGTTAGACACTCCGTCAAAGTACATTGTCCAAATCTCTTCTTCAACTTGCAAAATAGCTTCATCTTGGAACAGGTATTCTACCACTTCATCCCTTTCCACTGGGTGATCTGCCAGGAACTTAGCTACCGCTCTCCCGTTGGCAGATTTGTGAGTGGCATACTTCAGATCAAATTCGGAGAGAAAGAGCAACCAACGGGCTAGCCTACCCGTAAGTGCTAGTTTTTCAAAGAGATATTTGATAAGATCTAATCTCAAAACCAGAATTACGGAGTGAGATAACAGGTAGTGCCTCAACTTCCTAGTAGCCCATACCAAAGCCAAGCAAGCCTTCTCCAGTGGGGTGTAACGGGTCTCATAATCCAGCATCTTCTTACTCAGGTAATAGATGGCTTTCTCTACTCTATCCTCAGATTCCTAAGCAAGCATTTATTCTATCGTTGTGTTCATTACTGACAGATACAGAATCAACAGCTTCTCGGCTCTGGCGGTGACAACACAGGTGGGTTCTGAAGGTACTGCTTGATCTGCTCAAAAGCAAACTGATATCGGTCATCCCATTGGAATTTCTTTCCTTTCTTTAGGAGACCAAATAGTGGTTCACAAGTCAAGGTTAATTTTGAAATAAACCGCCTTATGAATTGCACTTTACCCAGAAAGCCTCGCACCTCCTTTTCAGTACTTGGTGGTGGCATTTCTAGGATGGCCTTGATTTTGGAAGGACCTACCTCGATGTCCCTCTGTGTGATCAAGAAACCCAGCATTTTCTCTGCTGTTACGCCAAAAGTGCACTTCTGTGGATTCAACCTCAATCTATATTCTCTGATCCGTTGGAAGAATTTCTTCAAGGCGGTGTAGTGGCCTTCTCTTTCTTGGACTTGACAATCATGTCATCCATATACACCTCGACCTCTTTGTGAATCATATCATATAGAATTGTAGTTGCAGCTCGTTAATAGATAGCCCCAGCATTCTTCAACCCAAACGGCATCACCAGAAGTAATAACTTCCCACGATGTGGTGAAAGCGTTTTCTTTCTATCCTAAAAGCCATCGAATCTGGTTATACTCGAAAAATCTATCCATGAAGGAGAGCAACACATGGCCTGTGGTGAAATCCACCAATTCTTCAATGTGCGATAGAGGAAGGTTGTCCTTCAGACTGGATCTGTTCAGATCTCTTAAGTCCACACATACCCGAATTCTGCCATCTTTCTTTGGCACTGGAACAATATTGGCCAACCAAGTTGGATACTCAGATACTAGCAAAAACCCTGCATCTATTTGCTTGGTGACCTCTTCCTAAATCTTCAAAGCCCAATTCGGGGCGTATTCTCCGAAGCTTCTATTTGACGGATCGGGCCTCGGGGTCAAGATGGATCCGATGTTGTACAATCTCAGGACTGATTCCAGGCATATCTTCGTAGGACCACGCAAAAACATCTTTGAAATCTTTTAATAAAGCGACTAAGCGCTGCTTCCTCCGAAAACAACGTGGACCCGATGGACTAGACGCGATCCTTCTCAAGATCCACATTAATTGGAATGATTTCATCAACAAGGGTTTTATAAACCTCTTCATCTCGATTAATCAAATGTTTCAAAACTAGAGGAATGCATTCCTTGTTGTTTTCACTAAAATTTTGAAAGTCATGATCAATGCAATATACAAGTGGCATGAGAAGTACTCAAAACCTATGGTATTCTCATTCACAAAGTCCAGCTCATTCAATTCCTTGATTACAACCAACTTAAAAGAAAAGGAAAAAGATGACCGGACAAAACCTCAAGATCGGGTTATCAACCCCAAGAATACGGACCTAGACTTAGATGAACTAGAATTTGATGTCGACTCCACGCATCAGGAATCGATTCGTTCACTACCGATTCAGAATCATGGACAGAAGCCCTCTTCTAGCCGCCAAGTGAGGGATAGTGCCGATGGATGCATCCAAGATACCACTAGAAGGGTTCACACCGTTGGTCTCCGATCATGGAAACAGTTAGGTCATCCCTAAGCTCTCGAGTTGATATGAGGATTTGAAAGGAGACATGCTGTCGGCCCTACCTTAAGTTCATTATCTTGGAATCACTTTTGTGTTCTTTGTAGCCTCAAGAGCTAGTTTAGTCTGTTCCTCCGTGTCACTCTCTTACAGCTACAAGTCGAAGAAAATCTCAAAGTCGGGAACCCGCTGCTTCTCGGAGTTGAACTAGGGTTTGGGGAAACCACAAAATGGGAAGTCTTCCCCCTCCTGAACAAAATAGCCATTCAGGGTTCCCCGGATTAGTCGATGCACAAGCTCGTAGTGCTTCCTGTTTTGCTTTGCTTTGGCCCTTCCGACCATTTCTTTCCCTTTCCTTACCCAGTCCTTTTTGGTGGGCGTATAGCAAAGACCAAAGGCATAAGGGTTATGTGACACATCGGCCAATGCAGCGACGCTTTTCCAGCCATTTTTGCCTAATCCCATTCCAGGCATGTGCTGCAACTTGTTCATGAAGTACATAGATTGGGCACTAACATAGACGCCCTTTTCGACAGCTAGGATATTCTGCACTGCCTGGGCCTTAGCCAAGGTAAACCCCAAAATGAAAACATCCTCTTCGCCATACACAATCTCTAGTATAGGTGTAGTGACCTCTGGCGAAGGATGTATAGATGAATTCCTAAAAACTATGGCCACTCCTTTTCCATGAGGGTATTTCAGCATTTGGTGGAGAGTGGAAGAGACAGCTCTTACTTGGTGTAGCCAGGGTCGCCCAAGTAGTAGGTTTAAAATGGCTGGAACATCTAGGAAGTGAAATTCAATATCCTGTTGAGCAGGTCCAACCTGCACTCTAATCTGCACTGTTCCCATCACCTTTCTGCTTGTATTGTCATACGCTTGGATCACTTAGGTTGTAGGCGCAAAATCAGTCTGTTTCAAGTCAATAGCATAAGCTGTGTAGCATGGACAGACATTAATTGCTAACCCGATGTTGACTAGTACAATTGGCACCCACTTTTCCTGGCACTTTACAGATATATATAGAGGCTTGTTGTGTGCAAAGCCTTTTGGTGGTAACTCCTTGTCTGAAAAGGTCAAAGTTGGCGCAATGCCTCCTGGGAAGACTAATCCCACCAGTTGTTCCAGGGTAGTTTCAATGGACAACTTGGCTTTATCCATCGCTGCTAGTGCAGCTTGTCTGTGCACTCGCGAAGCCATAAGCAACCCTCAGATAGATATGTCAGCTTGAATCTTCTTCAATTATTTCAGCACAGCCTCTTCCTTTAACTGCTTTTCTTTCTGTTTCTCTACCTTTTTGTCCTTCCTAGATGCCTCGGGTTGGTCTAGATGCGGTGGTTTAAAATATTGGCCACTTCTTGTCATGTGGTCGACTTCCTTCACATACTAGGTATTGTCAGGAAAGCCTTCACCCTAATCTTCATCAATGTGGGCAAGATGCAGATCATCATCTTCCCACCACATACCTCCGGTAACTGACAAGCAATTGTCCAGTTTCGATCTAAGTGTTCTCTTAGCAGAAACATTCCTCGCGGAGCGTTGAGCTATTCTAACTTTCTGATCACTTTTACTCATTTCCTACCCAAACCGCTCCAGCGTGGCTTCTTATTCTGTATGTACAGTGCTAGCAACGCCTAATTCCTGAGCCAATTGTTCTTTACCAGTGCTTTCTGGTAGCTTACCCTTCCTCTCAGCCGTTCTGACCATTGCAGTGGTTCCCGCTTTTTGTTCTCCAAGCTTCGATTCAGTTCCCTCATCTATATCGGGTTCATCACTCAGCCACCCAGAATTGTCTGTTGACCCGTTTGGATCAAACCAATCAATATGCACGTCTCCTTGATCTTGTTCATCAAAGAACTGCAAATTGTCTATATCCTCCTCTAGGTCGGCTAGATCATCTAATCCCTGACTTGGCGTATCCTCTCGAACTACACTGACCTCCATCCCAGCTGGCAACACCACTTCCAGCTTAGTTTGATTGATTGGCACAACATAACAGCTCGGGTCGTACACCCCATCAGATAAGTCCTCAAAGCCCTCGGGCAACGGACTAGCATTCTCCACCGAAGCTGACATCCCTTCATCTTCTGCTGTCACCACCACTAGTTCGGGTTGAAGTGAAAACGTGCTCATCATGCACAAGTTCAGGTTTCTCGTGGATAAACAATGCCGCTTAGGTAGGTGGGAAGGGTGATATATATATCGGGGTAAGGACGGCCAGTGTGTGGATAAGGTTTATTTGCCGGGGTGGAGGGGCTTGGTTATGTGGTGGGAGAGGATTTGTAGTGACGTTGGGTTTTTTGGGAGCTGCTATTACCTTATTGTCAATGAGATCTTGAATCTCATGATGCAATATGTAGCACTGATCAGTATCATGACCATGCTGTTGGTGGAAAACACAGAATTTGGCTGGGTTATGTTTCAGAAGGAGAGGATCAGGCAGTGGGCATTATTCTAACTACTTAAGATGCCCTTTTTTGATTAGGACCCTCAGGGCTGCGGATAGGGACATATAAAGCGGGGGTGAAGATCCTCTAGCCTCGGGCCTGATGGCTTGAGGTTTGGGAGGTTGTATTGGAGGTGTTGGAGAATAGGTTGGCAATCTTGGATGTGGTGGTGACCATGCTCACATTCGAAGGCCGTGAAGAGGTACCACTAGTCGTGGCTATATTGGAGCTGCATGTAAAGGGCCTCTTTGGTTGTTCCTTCTCATGGTCTATCAGACCCTGCTTTATTGCATCCTTAATTTGAACCCCTATTTCATGGAGCTCAGCAAATGTAAATAAAGGCAAGACTATCATCTTCTGTAATAGTCTTCCTTGCAAGTTACGGACCACCATTTCGATTTGGTCCTTTTTAGATGGCCGGATAGTGATTGTAGAGGCCTTGGCCTCCACCGATTCACAAAATCTGAGAAACTCTCTTTTGGCTCCTGACGGGTCGCTTTGAGATCACGAGTAGTGACCTCGATCTAGGTATTGTAGGAGTACTGTGCTATGAAGGCCTCGGCCATTTCCTCTTAGTTTCTCTTCACAGAGTCTTCAAGTTTGGTATACCAGATGACCGTTATACCCGATAGGGTTTGGCCCGAAAGCGACAACTTCTATAGTCTAGAGAGGCCCATTGGTTGTAAGATGTTAGAGAATAGCCGTAGATGGACCATAGGATCTCCAGAGCCGTCAAACCGGTCTACATATGGCATCTTGAATCTATCCGGTAGAGTTACTGCCGAGTCAGTGTATCCATCCTCAATATCAAGGATTGAATTCACACTCTACGCCTGCTTTGAAGAGCTTTTCTAGCTTGTTGGCCTTCAATGCGGGGTCAACCTCGACCAAACGGCGCCCATTTGGTAAACCGGTGCCTTGGAGGTCTAAGGTGGATGGGATCGCTAAATGCTCGTGATTTTCTCGACATTAATTGTAACCCTGTGTCGGAATTCCCGCTTAGTGCATGGGATGCCGAGGCTATCACGGCCAGGTCGCTATTGTCAAGCCTTTCTATCACTGCTATGTGCTACAACCTCGCTTGGGGTGTGGTCTCACTTTGGCAACATCTAGTCAGATAGCCTTAATAGTCTTGGAGCTGATGAAGCATATCTTCCATGCTGACTGGAGGACTTTGAGCTACCAGAACTGGCGAATACTCTCTATTTGGAGTAGAAGTAGAAGATTGGGACCGACCGCACAAAGCGAAGTAAAAGGGGATCATTGGATTAGCGACCGCCTCGATCCTTTTCCGTCTGGTAACTGGCAGGAGTGAAACAAACACTGGCTGTCCCCTGACTAGATCCCCAGATCTATAAATCCTTCTAACTCGGGTCCAGAGTGCTTGGGGGGTAACAGAATCGTCTAAAGCAATGGTAAAAGACTACCTTGCAAAAAGAAAATAAAGCAAAAAGAAAAAAAGAAAAAGAAACCGCACAACACCTCGGCTCAGACAGAAATAACACGCAGTTACAATCGAAGTCAAGTAATCAGACTCAACACTGATTTCCACCTCAAAATTGATACCCAGACTTGCAACTGATACATACATTCCTACAGAGTTTCACTCTAAAAGCACATATCAAGCAAGTAAGAGCCAAAACACCCCTATGATGGAGTAGGGTTACCCTGTCCTAATTTTGTCAGAGCCGTGGATTCACTACGAAACAAGTGGTTTCATACAATTCAGATTCGGTAAGGAACTTGCCCTAGTTTGGGACAGCCTCTATGGCTTGTAATATACAACTAGGTCGATTGGTCAAAAAAGGTACCTCCGCATGACTACCTAATATACCTCTCACACCTAACACCGAGAAGTGAAAGGAGGATCAAATGGTACAGCAGTAGTCCAGATCTAAGGGTTGTGTTCCCATCATGGCAGAGCCTGCAACCGGTCAGCCTTTTGGAAAGCTTTTCAAAGCGAGCCTCTGGTAAACCGTTTAGGAATAGCAGATGGCAAACACTGTGACTTAGGTGCACCGATGCAAATGCAAATGCAAAAAAACACATAAGTGTAAATAAAAAAACATATCATGAGTTCGAGTCAAGTTCTCTAAATCCCCAACAGAGTTGCAAGAAACTGTAGCTCGGCTTTTTCATGCCCCTTTTTTAGAAGGTTTGAAAGAAATCCCTACAGTTCAGACTCCCGCGGTTCTGAATCTAATCTCACAAGTGCAATGTGAAACTGATAAACACCAAAGAGTCCAAATCCGGCAAATCGTTTTTAAAAATTGATTTTAGGATAAAAAATGCCAAAATTGAACTGTTTTGCCAGATACCGAGTCGCCACCTAAATGTTTTATTTTTGGGAAAATTTAGGAAACCCATGACTCATGCCAAAGGCTATGTGTCCGTCATCACCAAAGTTGCCTCGGCTTGGGAACTTAGGTACGGGAGGGGAAGGTCATGAATTGAGCATCCCCGTTCGCTCGATCAAATATCGACCACTACTAATCATGATATGATTTTTATAAACATTATGTGTTCTTGTTCCAGTTTTTAGACTAACATTATTATGTGATGCGCACAAGCAAGTATAGACTAGTTTGCTCAATTTGGAACAATTCAACTCATGCTTGTTTGCGAAAAGAGTTTTAATTTGCCACCTCAAGTGGGCTTAAATATGCGGATTTTCCACCAAACAAAGTGGGCTTAAACGCACATTTGTTGAATTATTCCAATTCAAACAACAAGCCTTCATCCACGTGCATTTCAAGCTTAATCAAATAAGCATTTAGCCTCATGGCAACATTCACATTAATGCTAGTATGCTAAAGCGTAAAACTCACCTAGTACTCAAAGCTAAGAAGATATGAGTTAGAAAAATATGCATGATTCCTAACTATTTAAGATGCCTAATGCAACACATGCAATATGCAATTAATAGGCGGCTACTACTATGGCATATGGAGCAATTTAAATAACATGCGTTAAACACGATTCAAATAAGATATTGAAATGGCAATGCTTTGAATGATGCGCCGAGCCTCGGTGCATGCAATAGGAATGAATGGATGCAAGCATAAGACATAAGGTATGCTAATTGAAAAATGATATTCCTAATCCAACCATCAAAAGCTAGTAAATAAAAGGGAGAAAGACGTGGGGTTGGAAGACATACACATTATTACAAGTTTATGCCCTCGCGCAAGAGGGTTTGAATGAACTAACTAGCTAAGCTAAACTGCTTAACTAATTATTACAACAAATTGAACTAATTAACTAGCTACACTAGCTAACTAATTATTACTAACCGAATTAATTAACTATTTTAGCTAACTAATTATAAATACAAGACAATACGAATTAGCTATTCTTACTAATTACAAAAGCCACTAGTTAAGCATAACACTAATCTATTACAACACGGATCCCAAGGATCGATAAGGAACTCATGCATGAATGTGGTTTTCACCTGAAAAGCCGCTGTTTTGCTGCTACATGCCTCTGTTGCTCAGTAGGACACTTGTACTGATTTCCACTTCTGCACCAACTCGTTTCCTCAAGAACATTGCTGAATTTGCACTGGTAGTCGACAAGGGATTGGTCGGCCATTGATGATGGTCGGTTGGCCACTGATGGTGGTCGGTCGGCTACTGATGGCCGGTCGGCCACTGCTGATTGAACTTCCTTGCTATAACAAAGAGCAAACAGAGCATATATAGGGCATTTTCAAGGGTTTCTTTGCACAATTCACCCCCCTTTTCATGAACAAATCAAGGGGAGACAAACCTAGGTTCACAAACCAACAACTCAAGCAATTTCTTTACATGATGGCTCACAAACCAAAGTGTGCAATTTCATTAAATGCAACAAAATGAGACTCTAACCTCCTCCCTTTCATGAGAGATCAAGGGAAGTGGTTGACCTTAGAGACTTGGATCATTTCATCACTAATGAGTATGAAATGGCCCAAGTTTCCATGTGTTCAATTAACGCCGATTGAACACAACCAAATTATTATCTTGCTCACTTTTAATTCCAAGTTTTAATTACTCATTTTACTTACTAACCATTCTTTAATCCAATTAAGTCCATTAGGTGAATTAAAGTGCTCTAATGGAAAGAGGGCTCAAAACACAAGTTGCTTTAGGTATAAAATAAGTATCTTATTGTTAGTAATGAACCTCTTAAGGGATTAAACCATTAAGCATGGCACCTGAATTTCATACTTGGGCAAACAAGTGACTTGAAACCACTTTCAAAGCAAAATAAAAGCCAAGAAAGGAGGGAGGTTGCAGAGATGATTAAGTGCTGAAAATGAGTGATAAAGCATAAATAAATGCTATTTACTCAAACAAGAAGGTGTTTAAGGCCTAGAACACCAAACTTGTGAGGACTATTACACTACAAGCATACAAAGCAAAGCTCAAATACCACTAATAGCTCAAAATAGTCTTAAAACAGGTTAAAAATAATCTTAAAACATACTGGAATTGAGCTAACAAAGGCTAGAATAATAGGCTAAAACATAGCATAAGCTCAGTTAGTAAGCAAGACACAAGAAGGGGAGTCTAACCCCTCCAATTTTGGACTTCAAAATAAGTTTTTGGCCACTAAAAAAAACTCTAAAATTCAGTGGTTAGAAGGCCCAAAAAAGTTAATTTGAAAGTGATGAATAAAAGGCACAAAAGCTATACAAGCCAAGAAGCAAGAAGGGTGAACCACCCTTAACTAAAAAAGGGCTCAAACCACCACTTTTGAGTCACAAAAACAAAGCTTCTTATAGTTCAAAACCAGGTCAAAAGCAATTGAAATAGATGGCAGAACAAGTATCTTGAAACAAAGCAAACAAGAAAAGTTTTATACCTTTGAAGCAAAGCTCAATTTTAGGCACCAAACCAAGCTAAAACCACTTGCTAGAGCTCAAAGAGAGTCGTAAAGAAACTTAGCTCAAAGGTAAGGAGATTTGGTTTAGGAGGTATATGCAAAAGCTAAGGATTTGTGAGCAAATGTATACAAAATTGCAAGAGAGAGAGAGAGAGAGAGAGAGAGAGAGAGGGAGAATTTTGCTCCAAAATTGCTAACCCTCATGAATGGGGGAGGAACCCCTCTATTTATATAAAAACACTTGTTGAGCTTAGAAACATCCCACCATATAGGTGTAGGTAGCTGTAGCTTATTGTGTTAACAGCTGGCATAGCTGTCAACAAATATCTGGAAAAAGGCACACCCTTGGCCGGTAACCATTATCCATGGCCGATAGCCTATGGTGGTGGCTGACAGGTCACCAAAAGTTCCAGGCAAGAAATAACAAGGTTTTTGTCCAAAACAAGGCACAAAACAGATAAGGTTTCAAGGCTTAAAGGCAGGGCACTCTACTGAGGACTTCGAGCACTCAAAACGAACACATGCAATCATAATCATCGAGTGCACAAGCGATAACGTCTGAGTCTTGAGGACGGTCAAAAATGGGGTGTCTACAATGAGCACATGCCAAACTAAACTTAACATGGAAATGATGCAAGCGAGAAAATAGATAATGATGTAATGAATATGATGAATAATGTAGCAAATGCATGCAATAAATGCTATATGCAATGTAATGAATAGTTAACTGGGAAGTGCAAGTACCTTAATAGGGGCAATGGGCGTTGCCTCACCTCATGCCACTGGGATCTTCGCTTCTTGGTTGCACTTGCAAACCACAGGTACTACTTTTCTTCCTGGCTATGTTCGCAAATTTCCTTATTCTCCAACAGGGTGATAGACTAGGTTGGTCTAGTATCTAGAATTTAGGTGCATACATGCTACCTCAACCTATGGGGCTGCCATACAATTTTCAAGTTGAGGACACACCCTTGGGTATTTAAATCAGACTTTAGTCTCGGAAATTCCGAACCTTTGCATTCTAGGCCCTGGCCATTCGAACTCTAGTTTCTACTTTCTCAGTTGATCTCCTAGGAACTTATTGCAAACACAAGCAGGTGGCTATACCAGACCACTAGAAGTCATTCTGGCACAACAAACACCAAAGAAATTGCGCCTTTAGTGGATTTAAGGTCTCCTAGACCAATGAGTGCACAAGATAGTGCGATGTAGAGTGAATACACAAAACAGTGGTATACAAGTGCACAAGACAATGCGAGTGAGAACGAATGCACAAGACAGTGCGATGTAAGTGCACAAGACAGTGCGATGCAATGCACAAGATAGTGCGATGTAATATGAAATGCATAAGACAATGCGATGTAGAGGATGCATAAGATAGCGCGAACAAAGAATGCGCAAGATAGCGCGATATTAGGGTGAATGCACAAGACAGTGCGATGCAAGGTAAATATGTATGAATGCACAAAAGAGTGCGATGCAAGGTGCACAAAATAGTACGAACTCAAGTTGTACAAGACAGTGCGATACAAGGGTGGAATGCACAAGATAGTGCGATACAAAGTGCACAAGACAGTGCGATATAGGGTGCACAAAACAGTGTGATGCAAGTTTGAATGCACGAAACAGATGTGAATGCACAAGACAGTGTGATACAGGGTGCACAAGATAGTGTGATGCGCAAGACAGCGTGATTGAATTGCAATGCACAAGACAGTACGAGTGCGAGTGAGGGTGAATGTATGCACAAAATAGTGCTATACAAAATGTAATGCATAAAACAGTGCGACGTAAGATGAAATGCACAAGATAGTGCAATGAAATGCACAAGATAGTGCTATACAATGCACAAAATAGTGCGATGTAAGATAAAATGCACAAGATAGTGCGATGCAATGCACAAGATAGTGCGATACGCAAGAAAACGCGAGTGAGTTGAAATGCACAAGAAAGTGCAATGCGCAAGAAAGCGCAAGTGATTTGAAATGCACAAGAAAGTGCGAGCGAGTTGAAATGCACAAGAAGGTGCGGTGTGCAAGAAAGCGAGAGTGATTTGAAATGCACAAGAAAGTGCGATGCGCATGAAAGCGTGAGTGAGTTGAAATGCACAAGAAAGTGCGATGCGCAAGAAAGTGCGAGTGATTTGAAATGCACAAGAAAGTGCGATGCGCAAGAAAGCGCGAGTGATTTGAAATTGTGCGGTATGCACGCAGTGATTTGTATGATGATAAACAGAATGATTGATTGTGCGATTGATGCATGAAGTAAGATTATTGTGCGATAGGTGCACAGAAGTGAGATTATTGTGCGCTAGATGCACAGAATGATTGGTTTACAAAGCAATACATTGACAATGCATGTTCCATGCAAGATAAACAACCGATACATGATGTTAATTGAAAGCATGTTCTATGCAAGAGACAAGAGCATATTCTATGCAACACTGAAAGCATGTTTTATGCATGAGACAAGAGTATATTCTATGTAACATTGAAAGCATGTTTTATGCATGAAACAAGAGCATATTCTATGCAACGTTGAAAGCATATTCTATACATGAAACAAAAGCATATTCTATACAACATTGAAAGCATATTCTATGCATGAATCATAAGCGATGCAAGGCACACGTGCAATTTAAGTATTGTGAACATGCATATTCTATGCAATAGAAGAGAACAAATATGTAATTTGACAGAACGATAGATCGAACAAAAGGTGTTGTTCGGCGACAACCTCTGATTTACTCCTTGGAGACTTTACAACATGATCAAAAAAGGATACATCCTATTCATATTGGCAAGGGGTAACATCTGCATGTTACTTTGATAGCCATTCTGACTTGAAGTAGGCTTCGAGGTCAAGGTACACTCATACTCCAGAGAAATGGCGAGGGTTGAGAAGGTGCACCTGGAATGCAGTCTCGGAATTTGCTGAAGTTGAAACATACTAAGATGCTCCAAATTTTTTTTTTCTTTTGCTTTGCAGTCCGGAACCCATGTAGCTTCAGATAGGTCCTAGTTCTATTGTTCTCACTTAACCTGGATCAAACCCTGTAGTTTATGAAAGAAATAATCATGTTTTGCACATATGTTGAGAATGTCACAGCACTCTGAGCACAAAACGATTTATTTTTGAAATTGAAATTGAGAAAAGAGTTCTTTACCGGGTATTAAGCTTACGACTGACCATAGTCATAACGACTCAACAAAGTAAAAATGAAGTAAAACAATCTAAACACGACTATTTACACTCAAAACGACTCACAACAAGAATCGAGACAAACAAAAACAACAGACACAACACTTGGATGTGTTCCAATGATGAGAGACCTCTCGGTTCACGGGAGCCTGCTTTTGGGTATTGTTTCCCACCCTTTCTCATCTGTGATTCTCACATCACTGCACTCAATCTTTTTTTCTTTGAAAAACCCTTTTCTCACCTTTTCTCTCAGTGTACATATCTCTATTCTTTAATCTCTCTTATTTTTTATCTCGTCCCAGGTGTGGTTAGTGGATAAGTTGAAAGTTGCGGGCTCTTGCCCCTAGCATTTTGCTAGATTCTTCTTCTTTCGCTCACAACTAGTGACCTTTCCCACAGAGGGGTTGTGGTGTGATTTGACGGCAAAGAGATCTCAAGAATAGACATCACTTGGTGATGCCTTTGGCTTCACTTGATTGAGATGAGTTACAGCATGTCCCGCTGGCCAGTTATACAATTGATTGGTCTCATACATTGCTTAATGCGCCTTATTCTGGGTTAGACGCCAATTTGGGTGTGATCGTCTAGATGAGGGAACCGAATATTTGGCTCCATTTCCAATTCATGCTTCGCACTTGGCTTGATAACTTACTGTTTGGAGGATGAGAAAGCTTTCGGTCCTTTGCTGTTGGCTTCAGTTGTCCCCTTTTTGGCAAGTCTGCTGATAATGGCCTTTCTGGGGAAAAGATAGAAAACCTGACTCAACTGTGCCCCTAGTTCATCACTTTGACCATTTTTGGTTTTGTTCTTTGGCTTTCTACTAAAACAATTTTGACTGACATCAGAGTTAGATTAGCATGCTTGTTCGACTTTCTAATTTGAAATCATGTAAGTCAAGTTGTGTGCATTGAAATTTTTCCTTTTTTGGGTCCAAGAAATGGTCCAGTTTTGGAAAAATGAAATAATTTTTGAGAAAACTAGTCAACCTTACTAAAAATCTTCAAAACTATTTTTGCAAATGGCCATTGCTCAACCAACACGGAATCTACTCTTGGGATGCACAACCTTAGATTTGAACTTGAATTGTCTTACAGCTGAATCTTGTAATGGAATAGGACAGCCGAATTTGAATGAAGACGAGCCAATTTGCACATAGATAAGATAGCCGAGTTTGAACAAGGATAAGCCAATCAATATGGATGAGACCAGCAAGCTAAAAATGGTTGGGGCCGAACTTCAGGATGAAGTTGCCTACGTATCCCAAACATGGAAATCAGGCCGTACGTAGTTCCGGGTTTGAGGTTCACTCGAGTGTTGACACTCTTCTTTTGTGCTCTAACTTTTGCCAAGGCCGCCCTTCCGGGTTTTCAACCTTGCGAGCTATTTTTCTTTTCATTTTTCTTTGTTCTTTTTTTTTTTCTTTTCTTTTTCTTTTGTTTCATTTTTGTTCTTTTCTTTTTTTTTTTCTTTTCTTGCTCTAACTTTTGCTTGGGTCGCCCTTTCGGGTTTTCGGTCCAGCAAGCCTCTCAAGGATAGAAAAGTTTAACTTGTCCATGTTGATCGGTCATAGGATCTCTAAGGCATCTGAATCCAGGAGAATGACTGCTACTCGCTGATGATGTAGTCTTGATGATGTAAGAGCCCATCTGTTTGGCTCTGAATTTGCCCCTTGTTGTGTGGATAGGAACTCGATTGTCCTTCAAAGAAAACTTTTCTTCTCTCGATTTTGGGATTTGGCTTTCTTGCTGATCTCCATTGGCTTGAGAAATGGCCCAGTTTTGAATCTTCAAGCATTTCTAACCTTTTTGTCCCTAGTTGAAGGGCTACTTCTGATCTAGTTTTGCATGCTTCTTTTGATGACATCTGACCTTGTTGATTTGACCTTCTTGCCCTTAGTTCAAGGGTTGCTTTCAATCCAGCCATAAGAGCCTTATATTATGATTGATCGCTGAACATTCTGAGTCTAGGTTCAAGGTTTGAAAGCAAAACGGGTCAAGTCTCGAGGTCGAGAGTGATCCTATCCTGTACAATCTCGAGAGCGATTCCACGCATGTCTTCGTAGGACTACGCAAAACATTTTTTGAAATCTTTTAATAAAGCGACTAGTTGCTCAGGGTCCTCTGAAAACAACGTAGAACCAATCTGGATCAAGTCAAGATCCTTCTCAGTACTCACAGGAACAAACATGATCTCATTCATTAAGGGCTTAGCATGCCTTTCTTTCTCTCAGTTGATCAAATTTTTGCAAATCCCGAGGAATTCCTTCCTCTTTGTTTTCATCATAGTGTTAGAAAAGTTTTGAAATACTTATGTCAATGCAATGATTTCAAGGCACAGAAAAGTAAGTGAAAATCTCTGCCGTTTTATTCAGAACTTTTGGCTCAATTAGCTCCATGATAGAAACAGACATAAAAGAAAAAGTGAAAAGACAAACAAAACAAACAGGGAAGTGATGTCCAAGTTAACACCCTCGAAATCACCAACTTTCAACACAACAAGATTGACTCGACTGACTCAGTACAAAAAGACTGACTCAATACAACATAACAAGACTGACCCAATACCAATACCCAAGTCAGAAAGTAAAATAAACAGCATTTGCAAATTGCTCAAAACAGTGCATGCCATCCACCATATTTGGAGTAAAATGAGCGCCATCAGTAGGTGGTTCCTCCCCGATCATAGTCACATTATCCCCCCAGTTCATTGATCCAGTGCCGATAGACTTTGCAGGACCTGGTGCGATGATGACCTCATTGTCAATCAGATCTTGAACTTCATGGCGAAGACGATAACAATCGTTAGTGTCGTGACTAGTTTGTTGATGGAAGGCACAGTACTTGGTAGCATTATGCCTGGATAGAAGGGGATCCAGGAGAGGTCGAGGGTCAAGGGGTTTGAGATGGCCTTGTTCTATAAGGATTTGAAGAGCTTTGGACAAAGTCATGTAGAGAGGATTGAAGGTGTGGTTACCAGTTTTGACAGGCTTGACAGAGGGCTTGGCAGGTGTTGATTGGGTTTGATGACCTCTTATGGGTGTGGGATTGGAGCCGAAAGTGGCGTTTCTGGTACGACATCCCTTTTCTGGGCTTGCCCCTTGATTCAGAATGCTCTCATCCTGAGTGGCAAAAGTGTCATCCACAGTCTTTGTAGCAACTGCGAGCACTTGCTGTTTGTTCAGTCCTTCGGCTTTCAAAGCTTTAATAGCCCATTGAAGATGTTCATAGGGATCAATGCCTGCCCCTACCTTGTTCTTGCCATTTGCCTCCACTTTGCCAAGGGATTGGCCTTCTTCCAATGCAGCCCGTCCCAAGATTGGGGAGTCTTTTGACCTGAAGTTCCTAGTATGTGATGTGGTCGATGACGGAGCCAATATCCCAAAGGCTAGATCTGTCACAGTTCTCTAAAGACCTTCAATCATGCTCATTAGCTCAGAAGAAGTGGGTTCATGGGCTTGAGATGATTGGGGTTCAAGTGCATCCATCATACACATGTCCATGCTTTCTCGAATGAACACTTCAGGCTTGGGTAGATGGGCTGGGGTGATGTATATGCTGGGATTGTAGGTGGATTGCAGTGTATGGATGAGGTTAAGATGTGGATGAGGTACTCGGTCATTGGGGTCTTGAGGTGGAGCTATCATCTAGTTGTCGATGAGATTCTGAACCTCATGACGAAGGCGGTAGTAACGATCGGTACCATGACTGCACTGTTGATGGTACACATAGTATTTGGTAGGGTTTTGTCTGGCAGGGAGTGGGTCAGGCAGAAGTTGACAATCAAGGGGTTTGAGATACCCTCTTTCCATCAAGATTTTTAGTGCGCTAGTTAGGCTCATATAGAAGGGGGTGAAAGTTTTGCCTTGAGCTCTAGTTGGGCTGGCCATTTGTGGGCTTGTATTGGCAAATGGGTCGGCAATTTTGGGATTAGTGGTGACGGTATTGATTTCAGTGGGTTTGCGAGTAGTGCTATTGCTAGCACAGGTACTCTCGGCAAAAACCTTCCTTATTGGTTCACTTGTTCTGAGAATAATTCCTTTGTTGAACGCACTCTCGATCTGAACTCCCAATTCATGCAAACTTTTGAAAGTGAATAATGGAGCCACTATTAACTTTTGTAACATATCAGGCTCAAGGTTCTTCACTACTATCCGCATTTGGTCCCTTTCATAAGGTTGATCTGTCATCTATAATGCCTTTGCTTTCCACCTTGCAACAAATTCGACAAACAACTTTGTAGGATTCTGGTGAGTTGTTTCAAGGTCTTGAGTGGTTATTTCAATTTAGGTATTGTAAGAGTATTGATTGACAAAGGCCTCAGCCAACTCTTCCTAGTTCTGCTTCACTTGATCCTCCAATTTGGCGTACCAAGTGGTTGTTATGCCCGACAGGGTTCTTCTATACAGAGAGAGTTTCTGAGGCTTAGTCAGACCCATTTGTTTCAGGACGTCCAAGAAAAGTCGGACATGTACCATAGGATCTCCAAACCCGTCGAAACAGTCAATGTGTGGCATTTTGAATATGTTTAGGAGCCTTACGGCAATTTCTGTACCCATCCTCAATGTCGAATGGAGTTAAGGCCCCGTGCCATTTTGAATTCCTTCAAGGTTCATAATTTCACGAGGTCGATCAAGATCATTAGTATCAAGGATAAAGCCTCTTATTTGGTTGCACCAGGTCCAAAACTCGAGCTTGAGCCAACCTTTCTCGAGGATCCGACCATGCAAATCTTCAGGCGGAAATGGGTCAAAGTTAATTTGGGGCCCAGATCGGATGTGTGGCAAATGTCCCAAATGGGCGTTGCATTTCAATGTTGGTCTTATCTTGCATGGCAATTCCTTGGTTTAGCGTTGTTATCGCGACCATAGCTTTTTTTGGACTTTGAACCATCACGGGTTTGCTGAGTTGAACAAAAGGCGATCTAACTGGTGACTATCGGATCAGTGGACCCAATGAGCCCTGTTTGGACTTTCTTTGCCCTGCCATCGGCAAAGGAAACACTAGTTGACACAATCTATCGACACTAGTTCAAAGTACCCGGGGGCTCAAGCCATAGTTCCAGGACTACCTTGCAAAAGAGAAAATAGACAGCACCTCAGATATGATCACAGCTGAACACTCTGCATTCTACTCTAAAATAGATACCAAACTTGCAACTGATACACACATTCTTGTACAGTTTCACTGTAAAGCACATACCAGTTAAGTGAGAGCCAAAACACCCCTATGATGGGGTAGGGTTACCCTGTCCTAGATTCATCAGGAACTAGGGTTCACTACTTCAAGCAAAGTGTTTCACACAATCCTGAATTCAGATAAGCAACCTGTCCTAGTTTGAAATAGTCTCTATGGCTTTCGACATGCAACTAGGCCGATTGGTCAAAAAGGGTACCTCAGCAAGACTACCTAATATACCTCTCACATCTAACACCGAGAAGTAAAAGGAGGATCAAACGGTACAGCGGTAATCCATATCCAAGGGTTGTGTTCCCATCGTGGCAGAGCCCGTAATCGGTTAGCCTTTGGGCAAGCTTTTCCAAGCAAGCCTTCGGCAAACCGTTCAGGAATAGCAGATGGCAAACACAGTGACTTAAGCGCACCAATGCAAATGCAAATGCAAAGAAACACATAAGTGTAGATAAAAAAGTCATGTCATGAGTTCGAGTCAAGTTCTCTAAATCCCCAGCAGAGTCGCCAGAAACTGTAGTTCGACTTTTTTGCGCCCCCTTTCAGAAGCTAGGAAAGAAAGCCTTACAGTTCGGACTCTCGTGGTTCTAAATCTAATCTCACAAGTGCAATGTGAAACTGATAAACACCAAAGAGTCCAAATCCGACAAATCGTTTTTGAAAATTGATTTTAGGATAAAAAATGCCAAAATTGGACTACTTTGCCAGATACAGAGTCGCCATCTAAATATTTTATTTTTGGAAAAATTTAGGAAACCCTGACTCGTGCCAAAGGCCACATGTTCGTCATCACCAAAGTTGCCTCGGCTCGAGAACTTAGGTACGAGAGGGAAAGGCCATAAATTGAGCACCCCTGCTTGCTCGATCAAAGATCGGCCTCTACTAATCATCATATGATTTTTTATAAACATTATTTGCTCTTGTTCTGGTTATTAAGTTAGCATTATTATGTGATGCGCACAAGCAAGTATAGACTAGTTTGCTCAATTTAGAACAATTCAACTCATGTTTGTTTGCGAAAATGGTTTGAATTTGCTACCTCAAGTGGGCTTAAAGATTGCGAATCTGCCACCAAACATAGTGGGCTTAAAACATGATTTGCCATTCAACAAAGTGGGCTTAAAACGCACATTTGTTGGATTGTTCTAATTCAAACAACAAGTCTTCATCCACATGCATTCATGCAGTTTAGCATTTAAGCACATAGCCTCATGGCAAACATGCTAATCATGGCAACATTTACACTTATGCAAGTATGCTAAAGCATAAAAACTCACCTAGTATTCCAAGCTAAAAAGATATAAGTTAGTAAAATTATGCATGATTTCTAACTATATTAAGTGCCTAATGCAACACATGCAATATGCGATTAATAGGTTTAGCTACTAATATGGCATATGAAACAATTTTGATAACATGTGGTTAAACAGGTATTCAAAGAAGTATTGAAATGACAATGCAATTTATATGATGCGTTGAGCCTTGGAGCATGCAATACGAATAAATGGATGCAAACATAAGGTATACTAATTTGACATATATCCCTAATCTAACCATCAAAAGCGATTAAATAAAAAGGAGAAAGACGTGGGGTTGGAAAACGTACACACATACACGCACATTTATTACAACATTACGCCCTCGCGAAGGAGGGTCTGAATGAATAAAAGCTAATTAGCTAGCTAAACTAAGCTAATTATTACAACACTTCGAATGAATAACAAGCTTACTCTAGGCTAGTTAATTAAAACAATTAAATGATTAACTATCTAACCTAATTAAATATTACAAATCGAACTAATTAGCTAAATACTTAACTAATTAATTACAAAGCAATCAAGCTAATTAATTACACTACTTAAATAATTACAACATTAATTATTTAGCTACAACTAATTAACTAATCAATTAACTAAAAAGCCTCGGGAAACGAGGGATGCATGCATGCTTGATTTTTCACCCGAAAGGCCACTGTTTTGTTGCTGAACGCCTATGTTTGCATATTGAACACCAATAATTCTGCCTACTTCCAGAACACCTCTGCTCCACTGTACTAATACACTGTGCAAATTTCATTGATGGCCAACAAAGGGCCGGTTGGCTACCATTGGTGGCGGTCGGCTATTATTGGTGGTGATCGTACCATCGATAACCTGGACTTCTTTGTTGCAACAGAGAGCAAACAAAGCAAAACAGTGTATTTCTAAAGGGTTGTTTGCACACTTTGCCTTTCCTTTTTATGGGGAAATCAAAGGAGGGACAAAATTTGGTTCATAAACCATCAATCAAGCAATTTCATTGCATGATGGCTTGTGAAACGAATGGTGCAAGTTTAATAAATCCAAAATGAGACCAAAATGACCATCACTCTATCATGTATAATCAAGGGCAATGGAGACCTAGGAAAATGGCACATTTCATCACTTTTGAGTATGAAATGTCCCATTTTCCTTGTGTCAAATTAACATCTGATTTGAACACATGCAATGCAACACAAAGGAATGCTTATCTTGTCACTTTTACTTGCCAATTTTGTTTACACATTTTAGTTACCAAATCATTAATTAATCAATTTGTCCATTGATGAGTGTCTTCTAAGATAAAAGAAGTGTCAACCAAGGGATAGTTTAAGACATGAGAGAAACTTCATGCCATTGGTAATGAGCCTTCTAAGGAGGATTAAACCATTAAGCATGAGCCTCAATCTTAAGCTTAAACAACCCTAAGGTTGAAACAACCCTAAAAGAAAATGAAAGAGTGAAGCACAGAGGGAGGTTGTAGAGATTATAGTGTTGAAATGGAGTGAAAAAAAAAGCACTAAAACATGGTAATCAACTTAAACAAGTGGTGTCTAAAGGCTTAAAATACCAAGCTTGTGAGGACTATTACACTACAATTATGCAATACAAGACTCAAACACAACAAACACTTAAAAACAATCTTAAAACAGGTTTGTAACAGCCCTAAAACATGCTGAAATTAAGCTAACAAAAGCTAGAAAAATAAGCTAAAACATGGAGCATGTTAAGCTAGTAAACAAAACACAAGGAAGGGAGGCTAACCTTTCCAATTTTAGACCTCAAAACATGATTTTCAGCCTCTGGAAAACTCCGAAAACTAGTGGTAAAAATCTGAAAAAGGTTGATGAAGAGATGGAAAACACAAGTGGAAAGGCTTAGAGAACAAAGTTCAAAGAAGGGTGATTAACCCCTCTACCTTTAATAGCCTTAAACTACAAGCTTTAGCCCATAAAAACAATTGAAAAACACTTCAAAATTAGTAAGAAAAGATAGAGAAGAAGTAGTGCAAAGATGCTCAAAATTTTACTTCTTGAAGAGAAATAACACTTTTGTTCACAAACCACAAATCCTTCACTCTCAAAGGCTGAAATTTGGACTCAAGAATCTCAACAAGGAGAGCTCCAATATTGGTTTGGAAAGTGTAGAGAGAGGGTATATAGGTTGCAAGATAGAGATAGAGAGAGAATTCCAAGTTTTGGACCTTTTAGAAATTTTTGTAACCTTAAATCAAGAGGTTTGGCTAGGTATATATAGAAAAACAGTCTAATAGGTTGAAAGTATCAAGCCTTGAACAGTTGGAACATGTAGGGGACAACTGACCAAAAATATCTAAGTTTTTCACCAGTGGCTGACCGGCCAGAAGTAGAAAGATTTGAATTTGGAGAGATTTTTTACAATTTACTATTGTAAGCTACTTTCGTTGCTTGTTGGTTGATAAAGAAAGTGAAATAGGTAATTTCTTTTTCTTTGCCTTGCATTCAGTTGGTTTCATTCGCTGAAATGTACACATTTGATTTCATTGCATTTATTTGTTTCTCTTGTATATTCTTATTCATGGCTTTTTCATATTGGCTTGTGCAAGCCTTCTCTTTCTAAGTTTATGATTTTCAAATCATTATTCTTATTCATTTTCCAATCCTTTTACAATAATAATTTGATAATAACCTTTATACGTAGTTGAAGGTAAGAAATGATTCAATATCACACAACAACAATGACAAGGAGAGGATCATCATAGGCTTATTTATTTTGAAATCTATAATCTCGCTTTTTATGATATGTTTGCCTTTGGCATTTCATTATAATTCTTAGAGACTTTTGATTAGATTAAGAAAAGGACAGGGGAGGGGTTTTTAGAACATATTTTTTTTGGAATGAGGGAAGGGGAGTTAAATTTTCAATTATGTATTCTTAAGTGATTGTAAAAAATAAAAGACTAAGCAATTAGTTTGGTGGATGAGTCACTTCTTTGTAAGCATGATGCTTGGGTTCAACTTAGTTTGTTTCACTATACAACTATTTCCTTTCTCTACCAACCGTCAAAAAAAAAAAAAAAAAAAAAAACTTTTTGACTCTCTATGTTTGGCATAAATTTTTTGGGTTAAAATAGCCACAAAAAGACAAAATATATTAAAAAGTCAATAAGACAAAATGTCACAGCCAAATCATAATCATTTTATTTTTTCTCTCACAAAAGTCAAACAAGCCAAAAAGCTTATCCCAAATAAGACTTTTTAACTCTAGACTAAAATAGCTAAAAAATTAAAAAGTCAAAAAATTAACCCACATTCCAAATGAAAGCTCAAAATTATTTTATTCAATACTTAAATAAAATAAAATAATAGGAAGAGATTACACTTCTAATTGAAATGGCTATGAGCTCATCTTTCGAAATTGCAGTTACAGAATATATTCGTTCTTACCAAACATTAATAGCATCACCTATGTGAGAAATGTAGCACAGTGATATTTGGAAAATTACATCTTGCTTGTTTTTACTTTTCAAAAAATATTTTTTATAAATTTTTTTTTTTATTTTTCGTGTTTTTTTTTAATTTTTACTGAATTTGTTTAATATTTTAAGTAAATTTTTTATTTTTTAGACACACCTAACATAAATATACCTAAAAAATAAAAAAAATATAAAAAAAATCTTTTAAAAATTCACTAAATACTAAAAATATAAAAAAATACAAGAATTCAGTATATTTTTTATATTTTTATGTATTTATTAATTTTTTAAAATATTTTTTTACAAATTTTAACTTTTAGATACATCTAAGTAAGGTGCATCTAAAAAGTAAAAAATATTTAAAATTTAAAAAATATTTACTAAAAACAAAAAACACAAAAATTAAAAATCAATTTTCAAAAACTTAATATAAAAACTCAAACCAAACATACTACTTTAACTTTTCATTGAATTGTGATACACGTGTTAAAGTGAAATATCTCCTCATAATGGTATTCTGGCCATCAGATTACCCTTGGGTGTCGATGTTTCCAATTGAAACTAGTTTAAACACAATTATTTGTTGGAAGGGCTTTAGGCTCTATAGATGATTCTTTTAAGATTTCACATAGCTTATTACTAGAGAGAAGTTATATGTTTACTTTGTCTGCAGTGATAAATATTTTCTCCTTCGGAAAGTTGAGTTGGATTTAGTGCTTAATCAAGTTGGAGAAGAAAGTGAATTTCGGTAAGTATTTTTTCTTTCATTTTGGAAATTGTATTTGTAATAATTTTATGTATTCTTTTATTTTATTTATGTATGTTACGTATTCGTTTATTTATATATGTTGTTGTATATGCCCTTCTGCAATCTCTCTTTTTTACTAAATTAAAGAAACAAATGAAGTAGCAATTTATTTATTTTTCTTCTCTTTTCTTGGTTGGGTTAAAAAATGAGAGGATAATAACTATATATATTTGACAAAGATCATAATTTTATATAGTCGCTTATAAAAATGAGTATATATGAGTCTATATCTATAAAATTCCAAAATTAAGGGTCAACGTCGGGTCTAGCCAAACTGCAAAAATAGGCCCAAGCCTGCTTAGGGCTAAACCCAACAATTTTTTTTTTCTATGAGCTCGGTTTGAGCTAGCCCATGGGTCAAAACCTTAGACCCAACCCCAATGGGCCTCGCCCAAATGGATTAATGGACTGGAAAAACAAATGGCCTCTTAGGGACCAACAAGTTGAGTAGGGGTGAGCATGGTTCGGATTAGACCAGATTTAAGTAAAATTAGGACCAATCCATTATCTACGGATCCTGAAAAATTGGAACCAATCCAATCTATTTAAATCGTGGAACTAATCCGAACCAATCCATTTAAATACGGATTGGATCAGTTTAGGACCACGGATTTATATAATTAAATAACAAAAAAATATATATAACACTTTATTTTCATAAAAATATAAATATAGCGCCATATTAGTTTCACAATAGCAACATGTCTTTTCATAATAGCGACAAACTATTCTACAATTTAAACAACCATAAAGAAACTAGTTCAACCATAAGTATTTAGACCATTATAAATTAACACTAAAAACTAGCAAACAAAAGTAATAAAAGAAGATACTATGCAAGTTTAGGTTTGGATTTAAGTTTTATATGAAATAAGAGAAGATACTATGCAGGAGGGTGTATAATAAAAATATAGACTATTTGTATACGGTCAGGATCGGTTCCAATCCGGAACCGTGGGATTCAATCCGAAACCAATCCGTGAACTACGAATTTTTAATTTTTCATCGAATCAATCACGGATTCAAAAAACTAATCCAAATCTACTGAATTGGACTGGACTGGATCGAATTACAGATTTCACGAATTCTTTACTCAGCCCTAAAGTTGAGCTCCTGAGCTCACCTATGTGTGTAGCGCCACATTCTAAGTTTTAAAGCTTTTAATTTGGGGGAATTTTTTGTTTTTCTCCATTTTTTAAGGTCTTTATGCATTGTTTTTCATAAATTTTGACAAGTTCACGGATCAGTCCGACGGCCTATCAAGCTTGACTTAAACCCTAGGCCAGGCCCAACCTAGGCATCATTTCTTACATATCCCATTACCGTTGCTTAACTTCAGCTTTTAATTAATGTTTCTATTGTAAAATTTAATTTGCCCTCATCTCATTATTTTGTTGTATTTGTGATGATGACGTCAATAATTGTGTCAGGAATCTGTGACATGTAGCATACAAATGTCATTTTGTCACAAACCACTATTAACGTTACTGTCACTTTTGGTCAATGAATTAACCACCATGCATCTTATGACTGAAGAAATCAATTACCTTAACTCTTGTCAATCAATCATGCCATGTAATGGTAGTCCTATCATCAACTGGAGCGCCCAAATACCTTGGTTTATTTGATAAACCATCCTAATTATGTTATAAGTAGGGTTGTGAGCGCTGTGAGTTGTCATACCATCGTTAATTGAGTTTCTTAAAATGCAGCAACAAGAAAGATTTGAATTTAGAGATTTTTACAATTTGCTATCGTAGCTACTTTCGTTGCTTGTTGGTTGATAAAGAAAGTGATATAGGTAATTACTTTGTCTTTGCCTTGCATTCAGTTGGTTTCATTATCTGAATCTCACACATTTGATTTGATTTGATTTATTTGTTTCTCTTATATATTCTTATTCATAGCTTTTCTATTATTGGTTTGTGCAACCCTTTTCTTTCTAGGTTTAAGGTTTTCAAATCATTATTCTCATTCATTTTACCGTCCTTTTATAATAATAATTTGATACTAACTTTTATATGTAGTTGAAGGTAAGAAATGATTCACTATCACAAAACAACAATGACTAAGAGAGGACCATCATACGTTTATTTATTTTGAAATATGTAATCTCAGTCTTTTTATGATATGTTTGCCTTTGGCATCTTATCATAGTTCTTAGAGATTTTTGGTTGGATTAAGAAAAGGACCGGGAAAGGGTTTTAGAACACACACATACACATATATATATATATATATATATGTATTTTGAATGGAGAAAGGGGATTGAAATTTTCAATTATGTATTTTTTAGTGATTTTAAAAAATAAAAGACTAAGCAACTAGTTTGGTGGATGAGTCGCTTCTTTGTAAGTGTGATGCTTGGGTTCAACTTAGTTTGTTTCACTATACAACTATTTCCTTCTTGTACCCTTCCTCTATCAATTGTCAAAATAAAATAAATAAAATAAAATAAAAGGAAGAGATTACACTTGTAATTGAAACGCCTATAAGCTCATCTTTCGAAGTTGCAGTTACAGAATAAATTCGTTCTTGCCAAATAATTTTTGTCGTGTTCGTATCCAACATTAATAGCATCACCAATGTGAGAAATGTAGCACAATGATATTTGGGAAACTGGGACACTAGTACTTCAACTTTTCATTGAATTGTGGTACACGTGTTAAATTGAAATAGCTCCACACAATGGTATTCTGGCCATCAGATTACTCTTGGGTCTCGATGTTTTAGGCCAACTTTAGCATCCTTAAAAAAAATTTAAAAAGTTAAAAAGTTACTATTCTATTTAAGTCACATTATCTTATTTAAATTACATCACCTCTTTAACAAATCACTTCAAACCCAACCCAAATCTAATTCATATTTCATAAAAAGTTAAAAAGTGCACTTATTTAGTCTTTCTAAACTTTGCCTTAGTTTAAATGAAATTACTTGTTGTAATTAGGGGTGTGCGCGGTGCGGGTCGGTGCGGTTTGAGAGAAAAATAGAAATCGTATGGCGGGTGGCGGATTGATAAAAGTGTCACTAGAATTTATCATTTTTTTTTTATCAAAAACCGGCAGTTCGGTTGGCAAATAATGACGGATTTGCCTTGACGGTTCGGGTGGATTGGCGGTTTATAAAAAATATAATTCAAATTACAAAACTTAAATTAAAGAGTAAAAAAAAGACGAGAGATACCATGATGTTAAGCATCTCGCGAAGCTTTCTTCTGATGCAGCAAATGTAGCAACAACATGATAATATCAACGACTATGCCATCAGTTCATTACAAGCATCTGTGGAAGCTACAATGATCAAATATAATACATAAAATTAATATCATTTAGGATTTACAATATATTGAAAATGTTTACTGTTAAAAAGTATTTAGATTGAAAAGTGAGCTGATGCAAATTTGTAATATGGCCAGAAAAAAAAAAAGATTGAAAAGTGAATTGGAATCCAACTTTATTTTGGATTATTGACATCTTGAATTCCCCTCGAGCGGTAATGTAATACTATATTCTAAGGTATAGAACAACAAGCAAACTTAAGTAAAAAAGAATTTTTAAAATCTTATAAAATATGATTTAATAGCGGTGCGGGTCGGTGCGGTTTGAAAGAAAAATAAAAACCGGTGGATTGATAAAAGTGTTACTAGAATTTGTCATTTTTCTTACTAAAAATCGGCGGTTCGATTGGCAAAAAATAATGAATTTACCTTGACGGTACAGGTCGGTGCGGTTTTAGCGATTTCGACGGTATTATGTACGCCCCTAATTGTAATGGCTCTAGGCTCTGTAGATGATTCTTTTAAGATTCCACAGAGCTTATTACTATAGAGAAGATATATATTTACCTCATCTGTAGTGACAAATATTTCTCCTTCGGAAAGTCGAGTTGGCTTTAGTGCTTACTCCAGTAGGAGAAGAAAATGAATTTCGGTAAGTATTTTTTTAGTGCTTACTCCAGTAGGAGAAGAAAATGAATTTCAGTAAGTATTTTTTCTTTCATTTTGGAAATTATATATTTGTAATAATTTTATGTTTTGTTTTATTTTATATATGTATGTTACTTATTCTTTTATTCATGCTGTTGCATACACCCTTTTGCAATCTCTGGTTTTTGTACTAGATTTAAATTTTTGGATTTGACAAGTGAAATAAGAAGAAAAGATAGGAAAAAATGAAGTAGCAATTTATTTATTTTTTCTTCTTTTCTTGGTTGGCTTAGAAGATGAGAAGAAAATAAATATATATTTGACAAAAAATCATAATTTTATATAGTTGCATATAAAAAAATGAGTTTCTATGAGTATATAACTATAAAATTCCAAAATTAAGGGTCAACATCGGGTCCTGCCGAACTGCAAAAATGAAGCCCAAGCTTGCCTAGGGCTAAACCCAACAACCTTAGACCCAAGCTCGGTTCGAGTCAGCCCATGGGTCGAAACCTTAGACCCAACCCCAAATGGATTAATGGGCTGGAAAAACAAATAACCATTTAGGGACCAACAAGTTGAGCTCTTGGGCTGATCTATATGCGTAGCCCCACATGGTAAGATTTAAAACCTATACTTTGTCAGGATTTTTTTTCATATTCTAAGGTTTTTTGGCATTCTTTTTCATAAATTTTGACAACTTCACAAGTCAGTCTGACGGATTATCAATCCAGACTCAGACCCTAGGCCCAGTTCCATTCTAAGCCTCATTTCATGCCTATATCCTTGTCGGTTCTTCAATTCAGATTTTAATTAATGTTTCTGTTGTTAAATTTAATCGGCACCCATCTCATCATTTTGTCTTATTTGTGATGGTGACGTCAATAATTATGTCAGGAATATGCCAAATGTAGCATACCAATGGTGTTCTGTCACAAACCAATGTTAAATGTTACTTCCACTTTTGGTCAATGAATCAATCACCGTTCATTTTTTGAATGAAGAAATCAATCACCGAAACTCTACTTAATCAATCGTGCCGACTAAAGCGCCTGAATACCTTGGTTTATTTGCTTAATCCACCCTTATTATGTTATAAGTAGGGTTGTGAGCTTTGTGAGCTGTCATAACAACCTTAATTGAGCTTCTCAAATTGCAGCAACAAGAAAGTTCTAAATTTAAAAAGTTTTTCTACAATTTTCTATAATAAGCTAGTTTCGTTGCTTGTTGGTTGATAAAGAAAGTGAAATAGGTAAATTCTATTGCTTTGCCTTGCATTAAATTAGTGCATTTTCATTATCAGAATCACTCTTCATTTCATTTCATTTTTTTTTTTTTTTTTTGGTTTCTCTTGCATATTCTTATTCCTAAGCTTTTCTATTTTTGGCTTGTGCAACCCTTCCCTTTCTAAGTTTGAGGTTTTCAAATCATTATTTTCAATTATTTTACGGTTTTTTTATAGTAATAATTTGATAATAACCTTTGTACATAGTTGAATGTAAGATAAGATTCAATATCACACTACAACAATGACTAGAAGAGGATCATTATTGGGTTATTTATTTTAAAATTCTCAGTGTCTTTATAATATGTTTGCCTTTGGCATTTGATCATTATTCTTAGATATTTCTGATTGGATTAAGAAAAGGTTAAGGTAGGGGTTTTTGGAACATTTTTGGATGGAATGGGAGAGGTGAGTGAAATTTTCAATTATATACTCTAAAGTGACTGTAAACAACAAAAGACTATGCAATTAGTTTGTTGGATGAGCCACTTCCTTCTAAGTGTGATGCTTGGGTTCAAGTTAGTTTGTTGCACTCTACAATATTTTCCTTCTCGTATTCCCCCCTCTACTAATTGTTAAAAAAAAAAAAAAAAAAAATACTACGTTTTGACTCAAAAAGTATTTTATTCAATATTTAATTAAAATAAAATAATAGGTAGAGATTACATCTCTAATGAAATGCCTATGAGCTCATCTTTCAAAGTATGCAGTTGCAGAATCTATTTGTGCTTGCCAAATTATTTTTGTCGTGTTCATATCAAACACTAATAGCATCACCAATGTGACAAATGTAGCACAGTGATATTTTCTAAACTAATGATAGTTAATTTTTCACTGAATTGTTGTACACATGTTCAATTCATGTAGCTCCACATAATGGCAACCTAGCCATCAAAATTACCCTAGTGTTTCGATATTTCTGTTTAAAACTATTTAAATAAAATTACTTGTTAAAAGGGCTCTAGGTATGGCAGAATTGGTGGGAGATGGACTTTTTCAATGAATCAACCAGCGGGGGCCTCAATAGTATGGAAGGATATCTCGCAGCTGTCTGAGGCTAACCAGCAACTGGGTAAATTTTTTAGTGACCAGGTCAAAATCATAGTTGGCAATGGGAGGAGAATAAAGTTCTGGTACGATGCTTGGTTAGCCAACAGAGGTCTAAAAGAGGAATTTCCCAGGTTGTTCAGTTTATCCACAGAGAAGGAGGAATTTTTGCAGCAAATTAAGGCAAAAATTGGTGTCACAGGAGGGTGGCAGCTTCAATTTAGAAGGAATTTATTAGCTTGGGAAGAAGAGGAATTACAGAGGCTGTTAGGCATGCTGGAATCATCCCCTTGCCTCAGATTCGGTATAGAGGACTCTTGTTCCTGGTTAGCAGAGAGGTCAGGGAGGTTCACAGTAGCTTCTGTGTAGAGGTGGTGGGTTGCGGCTAGAGGGCCTGGTCTGGTAGTCCCAACAGGGGTTTGGGTGAGCTTTGCCCCTCCAAAAATGCAATTTCTTTGTTGGTTGGCTTGGTGAGGCAGGGTTAAAACAGCTTCCTTCCTCCAAAGAGTAGGGGCTATTGCAGTGAGTGCTAATAACTTGTGTGTTTTCTGCCAAGCTGAGGTGGAAGCCGTTGATCATGTGTTTCTGTTCTACCCTATGATATAGAAGTGCTGGTCTCATTTGATAGACTGGTGGGATTTGGTCTGGGCTATACCAGGTTCTGTAGCAGGGCTGCTACATTGGTGGTCTGCTGGGAAATTTAGGTTCAAGTCTTGGGTACTCAAAATTTGGCAGATTATCCCCTCTGTAGTATTCTGGTCTGTCTGGAAGTTGAGGAATGAGTGTTTGTTCAAGGGTGCCCATCTTGATTTTCAAGTTTTTTTGTGAAAAGGTTAAGATGCAGATTGCTTTATGGACCAAATGGCACTTGAAGGTGGATTACTCAGTTCATGATATTGTATCCAATCTACACCAAATCAGGTGGAGTGCTGGTTGACAGTAGGGGGAGGTGCTCTGATATGTTGCAGTGGGTTGCTACAATGGTCTTGTGTTTGGTATTTTGATGCTGTTGTTTTGCTGTGAAGCTTACTGAGGGGTGGAGAGCAAGTTATCCTTTTGCTGTTCTGGGTGATGTTCTGAGTGTGCTTTTGTTGGTTCGTCACCAACGTTTTGCTTGGTTCTCACTTTTCTCCTTTCTTGTTTCTTATCCTTATTGATGTTACCCCATATGTATTGTATGGTTTTGCCATCAATAAAGATTCTATTTGCTGATTAAAAAAAAAAAAAAAGAAAAAAGAAAAAAGGGGCTCTAGGCTCTGTTGGTGATTGTTTTAAGATTTCACATAGCTTATTTGAATAGAGAAGATATATGGTTATTTCGTCCCCAGTGATAAATATTTCTCCTTTGGAAAGTTGAGATGGATTTAGTCCTTGCTCAAGTAGGAGAAGAAAGTGAATTTCGGTAAATATTTTTTGTTTCATTTTGGTAATTATATTTGTAATAATTTTATTGATTCTTTTATTTTATAGATGTATATGGTATGTGTTGTTTTATTCATGTTGTTGCATAGACCATTCTGCAATTTGTCGTTTTTATAGTACTTCTGAATTTTTTGATTTGTCAAGTGAAATAAAAAAATAAAAAAAAAAAAGATATGGAAAAAATGAAGTAACAATTTATTTATTTTTTCTTCTATTTTCTTGGCTGGGTGAGAAAATGAGAAGAAAATAAATAAACATTTTTCAAAAATTCCTAATTTTGTATAGTTGCATATAAAAAAAGAGTATATATAAGTAATGATATATGTATTTTTTTTTTCGCTTGACAAATTCAAGATTCAAGCATCTAATTGTTGGATTTTCAAATATATATTTTTTCAAATTTTTTGTTTTTTTATATTTTAATCATTATTTAAAATTTTTTAGATGCACCTAAAATGTAAAACATTTAAGAAGAAATCTGATTATTTTGACTAAAGATAAAAAAGAAAAAAAAATTGCCCATTATTTCAATTTTTTTTTTCTCTTCTCTTTGGTGAACTTTTTTTTTTAAAATATATATATTTAGAAAATTTTACTTTTATACTATATCTAAATTAGATGCACAAAAAAGTAAAATTTTGACTAAATTATAAAAAGAAAAAAAACTTTAAAAAAAAATAAAAAAAATCAAAATTAACTTAAAATTCTAAACTAAACAAGGTGTCTATTTTTTTATTTTTTATTTTTTGGGGTAGTGTAAAACAAAAGACTAACCAAAATTTACCTTTGTTGGAATATAAGTATTTTTGGTATTATTTTTTTTTTCTATTTTTTATTTTTATTTTTATTTTATTTCAAACACACGTAAATAATGTTTCACAAGTAGTTTTCCAAAACTGTTTTTTATGAAAATTTTGTAAAACAACTATTTTTAAGAAGAGTTTTGTTAAGTGGTGGAACTCATAAATCAGTCTGGACCAATCCATCACACCACTTGGTGTGATTTTTTTTAGAGGATGGTTAGGTTGCTAAAGCACATTTTGGAATGGAGGAGGAGGAATGATATAGTCATGTATGTCTCTGCAAGTGGTTGAAACAAAATCAATGACTAAAAGAGTTAGTTTGGTGGATGAATTGCTTTCTTACCAAGTGTGATGTTTGCGTTTGAGTTAGTTTATTGTGCTGTGCAGCTTTCTGTTTTCCTATATTCCCCTCTTTACTGATGATTAAAAAAAGAAAAAAAAGCTTGATACTTGAAAAAATATTTTATTCATTTCAACGATTGAGACCCAAAAGAATCAAATGGAACCAAACTGAACCGTTCCTTTATTTATTTATTAATTTTAATATTTATAAGAAGGTGCTTGCACTCTTCGTCGACATCCTCAAAGTCCAATCTAACCCCAACTTCTTATTCATAAGGTATTTTCTCTATGCAATAAAATATGGGAAATTTAGGTTTAAATCTCCTTTATCTTTCTTTTATTGTTAAAAGGACTAAGAAAAAAATTATACTTTCTAAACCCCCTCATAATTATAAAGTTTTGCATAAAGAACAAAATTTATTATTTAAATATTTTATCAGACTATTATACCCCTCAACTAGATCTTCCCACCTTCTCTGTCTCTCTCCTCATCCGCTCTACCAAGATTAGCGACGGACATCACAGATTTCACGCCCGGTAGTGGTGGTGGATCTAGATCTGGAACCAATAGATTTAGATCTCACAGTGACAGATCTGGATTTTCAATTCAGCAGTAAAGGCAACGTTGAAGACGACGACCTCGTTGACAGCAGCTTCAATCGTTGTTGGCTTCTCAAGGTTATCACTACAACAAAAAATATTTTTGGCGACGTTTTTTAGCAACCAAATTAAAATTTGTCGCCAATTGTATATTTTTGGCGACACTATACTTGTTGGTCGCCAAAAAATAAACTATTGGCGACCAATATCTCAATTGGTCGCTAAAAACGTTTGGCGCCAACTTAAATTTTTGCGCGGGAGCACTAAAAATGTTTTCGCGACCAAATTAACATATAGCGACGAAATTTTTGGTCGCCAATTGTAAATTTTTGGCGACAGAATTAAAATAGTCGCGGAAAGGTAAACAATATTTATGGCAACTTAATAATTTTCGTCGCCAATAAATTAAGGGTCAAAACGATGTAGTTTTGAATCTGTTTTTTTATTTTTATTTTTTATGTTCAACAGTTGACAGGCCCTTTTAGGTGAATAAACAAGGATTGACCTAATATTCTCTCATTCTCTCACTTCACAACCTCAAGCGGCACAACAGAAGACACACACAGGTATGTCTTCTCTCCCTCTCCCTCTCCCTCTCTTACACTGCCTCCTCTTCCAATTTTCTTGTTTGTCTTCAATTTGATTCTCTTGTTCGGCATGGAAGAACACAACACAGCACTGATATTGGGACTGATATTTTGATTTTGGGACTATTTTTGGGACCTATATTCTGATATTCCAATCGGGTATGTCTCGATCGAGCAATTCCCATAATAAATCTCAGATTTTCCTCACTTTGAGATCTCTTACGTGCATATACATACTGAATGTATATATATATATAAATTATTTAATTCGTGTTTTTGTGTTTTATCGATCTATGGGTTGATTTTGATTGCTCATATCGACATGGGTTTATTGAAAATTTTAATGGGTTTCGTGTGAATGCATTGATTATTGAATTTTCGTTTCTGGGTTTGTTTTGTGTTCCCACTTTTGTTCTGGGATGATTGAATTCCTTTGTTTTGATGCAATAAACTTGATCAATTTTTATTGATTTTTGGGACTGATATTCTGATTTTGGGACTATTTTTGGGACTGATATTCTGATTTTAGGTCTGATATTCTGATTTTGAATTTTTTTTGGGACTGATATTCTGATTTTGGGACTGATTTTGGGACTGATATGTGGTGAAGAGCTTCTCCAATAATAATTGTAATCATTTCATGTTTGTTTGTTGTTGTTGTTGTTTTAATTAGTTCAAGCATTAATAAATAAACATATATAACATGTTTTGAGAAGTGTTCAATTTTTTACACTGACCAAGTTGAAGCCTAGAGCTAAACATCTAGAGTACATTTTTTTTCTTCTATCTTTTAATTGGTTACACTTATTGATTGCATGAAATTTTATCACTTCCAGAAGAAAATTATTTGGTGCAACAGTTCTACAAATTTAGAAGAAGAAAAAATATGTGGTCATTGTTACAGTTTGTCCGCAGTTCAACACTTAGAAGAAGAAATAATGTGGCTGCAGTTCTACACTAATTGATTTTTTTTTTCCTGCTCTAAGCAAAAAAAGAAATAGAACCTTCGAGAATATGTTATGGTTGGCACTAAATTTGTTCCACCTTGGCTTGGTGATTCCATTTACTATTGATCATCATGATGAAGTATTTATTCTATGAAACATCAGTTTCTTGGGATTTGGGAATATCCTGTTTTGCATTTGTTCTTGGGGACTATTTCTGCTTGATCGATCACAAACGTGTTAGCCTGCATGGACAATGACAGTGATCGTTAAAAAGTTTGAAATTTTTATGATGAAAAATTAAATCAAATTAAAGATAATTAGCGTAAAGAAGAAATTTAAGCTTATTTTAACATCTGATTCTCTACCATTATTTTGGTGTTGATCAGGTCATGAACACATAACTGAGATTGGCATCTACTATCCCCCCCCCCCCTCACACACACACACACAGACCATTAGATCAGTTAATATTATTTTATGTAAAAGCAAAATATAAACAATAGGCTATGTTAGATTTATCAGTGACAATTATATGCACCTTTTGGAAGTGATATTGGTTGTTGAACTCAAATGATGAATGTCTAACTTTCTAATTGTCACATCTGAGTTAGTTTAGCCATAGCTTTCATCTGTACTGAGTTTTTCATATTGGGTTGAGATCACCTAGATGATATGAGGCTAGAAATATATAACTAAGCTCTGTTTCAATTTTTTTTATTTACTTTGTTTGGCAATGGCTTAAATAGCACTGGTTTTTTAGCCAAAAAAGTTGTGCCCGTTTGGGAATTAAGTTTTAAAGATACTAAAAAAGCATTTGCCAAACTCAACCTAAAAGAATAGCCTGAAGAATGAAAGACTTCATGGTGAGTTGAATTATGACGAAATATTAATTGGTCATTGCCAGACATGATAATAATAATAATGATGGTGGTGATGTTTGATTTACCCAAAGGTTTTGTTTGGGATTTGCAGGAAACACCCATGGATATTAAGCCTTCAATCATTGAAGGAGAAAATTTCATGAAACTGGATAATCTGTATGATAATTTATTTATTTATTTTGGTTCATTACAATGAAATTGTCATCAATGAATAGACAAGGTTGTAGTTTGTTACGACCGTGGTATATGCAGGAATGCTTGATGATCCTTCCAAGGTCAGAATAGAGAAACCGGCATCTGTCAATCCAGATGAGGAAGTATGTTCTCGGTTCCAACATTAGCTTTACAATAAATTCCATGACATCATTTTCGTAAAATAAGTATGACGTTGTGTACATATTTATGCTCCATGCAAGCTTTTTAACTACTAATGTTAGTTTTTTGACAAAGTTTGACTTTAACCATTATGGTCCAAATAAGCATTTCTGTATAGTCTGAGCATTTTCCTTTTATTTTCCTGGGATTTGAGTAAATCGCGAGTTGAAGTGAACCCGAGATCCAATTTTCATAGGGGTAAGGTGTAACCAAATCTCAAGAGTGAATTTTTGTCACTGTTTCATCCTAAGAAGCATGGATATTTCTAAGAAAGTAACGTGTTGTGTCCGACGCCGACATGGCACGACACTCGGCGAACACTTTTGAATACTTAGATACACATGAAACACATTACAAGTTTAAATGAAATAACTTGAAATTCAATGATAAAACAAAAATAATCTAAATTTGTATATATTCTTCTCCTTTAGACTTTATTTTGCACGTGTCCTCCACGTGTTGTGTCTGTGTCCGTGTCCATACTTCTTAGGTTTCATCAAATTTTACTTGTTTTTTATTTTTATTATTATTTATTTATTTTTCAGTAAATGGCTTATCTTTTGGTAAAGTAAGCATTTATTACCAAAAAGGAAAAATTGGACAATGAAGCCCAGTACACGTACCCTTGGGTACCCAAACCAACCCCAAAGGGCACACATATCTCAAATAAGAGAGAACACAAGCCTAGCCCAATTTAAAATTACATTCCTCGCAGCTCAATAGGCTAGGCCACAAGCATAAGGTAAATCAAAGGTATCAAGAAAATACATCCATTAATTTATGACTGTCCAAATGAAGACCAACCTCGCTGGCCTTGCCTCACGGCCACATCAGATCCAAACTACTGGACTGGTTTACAAATATGATGCAAATTCGTTAAACTTAGCAAAATGAGGATAAATGATTTATGTCCTGCTGACATTAGTTTCATTGTCAACAACTCCATTATTGTTCTTTTGATGGTTAAATTATTTAACATTTTATAACAACATGATCTTGAGTTTATTTGTAGAGAATAGTACTTAAAATAGTTTACCATATGTAATCTCAGATTATGTGGTTTAAATTGTGCCTCCTCCCTGTTATCTAGGATTTGTGTGGAATTGCAGAAGATCATACAAATAGTTTGGCAGTGGGAATTATCAATTCTTTATGCAACCTTGATGAGCAGGTATAATAACTTCATGAATTGTTAAAATCAATCAATTGTTAAAATGTACTGAATTTTGGGCGCTTGTATGCGGTTTGATCCTTAGTTTCTCAGATTTTCCCCTGTAATGTGAGAATGACACAGCTATGTAACTTAAAACATTGAAAAATATTTCACGTCAACAGTAAATCAAGGGTTAGGAATCACAATAGGTGTACTAGTAATTGTTTGGTTAGAAAAAAAAATATTCACAGGGATACAACAACGTATTGACCTTGAATATGCCGTGGCCCTTCGAAATTCTTCCAGCTCTAGTAGATAGGGCAATTAAACAAATCAACCTACTCGAGCTTGACTCGTGTTTGGCTTGTTAAAAATTCATTTGAAACCGATTGTTTATGTAAACAAACCAAGGTTGAACACAATTTTAAGCTCATTAAGTTTTCAAGCCAAGCTTGAACAAAAACAACCAAACATGCCCAATTTTGAGTAGGTAGGACTTCAAGATCAAGACTCAAGGATGGCTAAGGCAGTTAGAACTAATTAACCTAGACAAGGTGACAACGGCACCACTGGTTCTCTCCCTCACATTTGATTACGAGCCACACAATGGTCACAATCCTTCTTCACGGTTGAACTTGAATTAATTAAGCTAAAAATGTGGGGGAAGAGGTGGTGTACTGATACATGACACTTCCTTCTGCACAGATCCTTTTCCGAGTCGTTCTTTATTTATTCTTTTTTTTTTTTCGTGTAGAAAATTCTTTGTTTATTCATTGTTTTGTGCAATCCTGACTCAACTGTCATTCTTTATCAAGATTTTGTGGCTAATGCACTTCCATATACAAATTCTGTTTAACTTTTTATTTTTATTTTTTATGTTTCTATATCATTACTCTATTTCTAATGCACACCATTACTCTTTCACATGCACACTATTACTCTTTCACAGCTTGTATACAAAAATATCACTTTTTATTTGAAATGAAACGAGAGCGATAACTAGCTCCTTATACATAGAAATTTAAAGTACTTCAATTAATTCGCAACACAGAACGAAAGAACTAGTAGTACATAGAAAAGAAAACCGGTCTGCAATTCGAAACTGCATATTTTTATTTTTGTTGAAAATATGTTTTGGCGGAGGCGAGTAGTTTCTCTCTGGGTGGCAGATGTTCTTTGATGACAGAGCAATGAACATACTCTTCGATCCATTTGTAGAGTCTGGGAATATATGCCAAGTTTAACTAGTGAATCATGTGTTACTTTTTGATTTTGGTATGTTGAAATTTTGTAATTCACCGTAGGAAAATTTGCTCTCAATTTGTTCATCTATAATGTGAAACCAATGTTTTTAGACAAGACCTTTATTATTAACATTTTAACATTATAATTTTTTTTTTCATATGTTTGACAGATTGGCAATGGATGGAATATAGTTCAGGGAGCATCAAAGGATTACATTTTGAATTTTTGGATATATTTTGTCATAGGTTTTTGTTATGAATTTGCAAACTTGGAAGGTTTTTTGGAAGTACATGTTTGAAGTTTTTTTCACATGTTTGACAGATTGGCAATGGATGAAATATAGTTCGGGGAGCATCAAAGGATTACATTTTGAATTTTTTGATATATTTTGTCATAGGTTTTTGTTATGAATTTGCAAGCTTAGAAGGTTTTTGGGCATTACATGTTTTAAGTTTGGAATTGTAAGAGATTTGTACTTAAATTGGATGTTTTGGATTTGATATGCTGTTTATATTTAATATGGTACTACTTTTGAATTAAGTTTATATTTTGGATGCTTACATTTTGCTTATGTTTATAGGTTTATGAATTATGTATTGAACAGGGAAATTGTTAAAAAAATTTATAAATAATGAATTTTTGGTGACAGGTTTTTTTAGTTGTAAATTTACTTTTGGTGACATTTTATTTATGTTACTAAAAGTATGTGTCAATTTTTTTAGCGACCCAAAACTTGATTGGTCGCCAAAAGTTTTAACATTCAACAACCAATTCTTTTAGTCACTAAAAGATATTTTTAGCGACGCATTTGTATGTCGCTGAAACTTAACATGTCATCAGTTGAAGGCTACTTTTGGTGACTAAATGTTAATTTTTGGCGACGAAATTTTAGTCTTTTGGCGACGGAAATATTTGGTCGCCAATTTATTTATATAGGCAACCAAAATTGATTTGGTCGCCGAAGCACTTAGTGACAGGGCTTCAGCGACCAATTTTGTTCATGTCGCGGATACTTTCAGCAACCAAAATTACACTTTTGGTGACTAAAAAACAGGTCGCTAAAAGTGTTTTTTGTTGTAGTATGCTGTTGCGTACGGCGGTGTCGACGTGAACAATGCTTCGGTAGAGGTGAGGCCAGAGTTTGAATACGGTTACGATACTAACATGGTGAAAGGTTTGGAGTTTGATGTGGTGAAATAGTGAAGAAAATGACAACTGAACTTGTGACGAAAGTTCTATCCCAATCCGCAGCACAGAGTCCGCGTAGTCTCTGGATCACTCTACGGCTGTAAGAAGAACAAAAAAATATATGTATATATATATATATATTTGTGTGTATGAGTGTTGTTGAACACATGTATTCTTTTCATTAAGATTTGTGATTGTTGATAGAGTTTTAGAAGTTTTTCTTCTCAATTATATATGTTGTTTTGTTAATTAATTTGTTTTGTTTTTGTTTGTTTGTTTTTTTTTTTAAAATTTTTTTTTTTGTTGTTTTTGATCTAATTTCATTTGATAGAACCAGAGTAAAATTTTACTCTGGTTCTATTGCTCTGTTTTTTGTTTGAGAGAATTAGAGTAAAATTTTACTTTGGTGTTAGAATGACAGTAAAATTTTACTGTCAAGAGGTGGTCATCGCCAAACACTTCAGCCGCCACAAACACTGCCTTCGCTTTTTTATTTTTGTGCAGAATAACATTTTACTTTTAGCTTCAGAGTCTCACAGTTTACTCGTTTTTCAGAGTAAAATTTTACTTTTAGTTTCAGAGTGTAACATTTTACTAGTTTTTCAGAGTAAAATTTTATTTTTATACAGAGTAAAATTTTACTTTTAGTTTCAAAGTCTTACAGTTTACTAGTTTTTCAGAGTAAAATTTTACTTTTGTGTAGAGTCTAACATTTTACTAGTTTTTTAGAGTAAATTTTACTTTTATACAGAGTAAAATTTTACTTTTAGTTTAAGAGTGTAACATTTTATTTTTATTTAGAGTAAAATTTTACTTTTATACAGAGTAAAATTTTACTTTGAAATACACAGTGAAGATGGTTTAATAGGAGAGCTGATAGATATGAGGGTAATATAGTAAAAGAAACAAGTTTTAAAATATTAGGGGGTTTTGAAAGTACTTATATAATCCTTGTCATTTTGAAAGACAAATTAGATAGTGAGGGGGCTATCACCAAATCCCCCATAAAATATGTCTGTTTATGTATTTTTTTTCAATATTTATATAATGTTTACACTTCTTACATTATTGAGAATTGCTATAGTAATTAGCTATAGTATATGTTAACTGTTTCTTTTTTTACTTTCAAAGGTTCGAATTGTAATTTGAGCGTGCCAGTAAAGATCAATAAGTTCTTACAAAGATGAATGAATGCCAACTAATTAGTTAGACGATTGCTTCAAAATTCTTTTAGTCTTAATGAAAAGAACTTTACTGGTGGCTTATTTTTTAGGAGAAAATTAAGAAGACTAGAAGAAATAAAGAAAGAGGGAACAATAATGTCAGAAATCAATATTTTATCAAGTAAACAAAAGTTTACAATTATACCTTCACACTTTCACAGCTTCGAAGGGGATTACAGTAATAGACTAACTTAGAATTACTCTTAGGAATTTGAAGCAGTACATGAATGTAAAGACTGGAATTTAAAGGATTGGAAAATATAAATTAAATAAACTGGTTTTTAGATTTGGACTTCTGCTCCTGCATTGTCAGCACTCTCCTCTATTTATAGGCTCTAAATATAGCTGTCGAAGTGACTGATAATCCGTCAAAGTAGGCGATAACTGTCAAAATGATCTCCATGATCACTAAGTGTGGCTAGTGGCTTTGATCAGTTTGTTTCCGCTATTACACTCTCCATGGCTGTGCTTCTCTTTTGAATTTGAATTTAAATTGTAGACAACTGTTTGGCCACGTTACCTTGGATATCTTGACTGTTCCCATGTCTCGCGGATCTATTGACATTTTTGCAAGTTGCCACACGTCTGTTGATGGTTGGAGACCTTTATTGATTCTCTAATTTGCCTCTTATAATTGACGTGTCAAGCTGCAATAGGTCTGTACAAAATATATAGCCAACATTACCCCCTACACTAATACAACCAATACTTGGTAATATTAGTGGATCAATGCGCTTTGCCCACATCCTAGAAAGTGCATGAAATTTATTTATCCTAGAAATGTAACCGTCTCCAAGCAATAAAACACTGAACTTCATTAAATTCTCCCTTATGCTTGAACACTACCTCCACTATCTGTGTAAACGAAGGGACTGATACATCTCTAATGGCTAATCACACTCTCTCTTTCATTGATCAAGTATACAAAGAGGTTTTGGACAATGATGATCAATCTCGAAATAACTTTCATGCATTTATTAGCCATATTTATCCTCCTCCAATTATACAAGTTATGTAGGCTTTTGCAAAATATGAGCCTTTAGACCAAAAACTTGCCTAAATGGATATTGGAAGTTATTCATTTGCTCAAAAACCTTTTGCATGGGATGAAGATACCTCATCTTCTACTGGAAATACTGGTTGGAATGCTTGGCCAACACCAACCCAACCTCAAACAAGGGAGCAGATTCATCACAGATTTGTTGAATTCAATGACCCTACTGCAATTCCTTACTCTTCGCGCAGCTCTATGGTATATCCTTATATCCCATTCTCGGAGACAATTTGCTTTCGGCATGGTATACCTCTACCTTGCCGTCCAAAATAGTGCAAAAGACCCTCACCCCATTGAGGCTTTAGGAATGAGCCCCTTACTCTTGGCCAAGAAAGTAAAACTTTGTTTTTCTGACTGGCTAGAGTGTGTAAATGAGCCTCAGTTTCCAGCTTCTTTTAGAGGGAACCCTATTGCTCCTTCTCTTCTTCCTAATCCTAATCCTAATTGGATTGAGGAATTGAAACTTTCCCTCTTTGAAAGCCAGCATTTTTCTTCCTATCAGGCTCTATTTCCTCCAACTGCTTATCAACAATATAAAGCCTAGACCCTGCTTGCTATCTTTTCTCATTTATCCGTCGAAGCCCTTCAAGATGGCACTTCTCACAAGAATTTTCTGTGGGCTTGTGACATTATCTCTCGAAGTCACAACCTCAACCCTGTGACCCAAATAGAACTTCACACTTTTCTAGACCAACTCCCTTTGTTGTTCAACTTGTATAAGATTGCTTTGGCCACAAAGGCGTCATTGGAGGAGATCTTTGCTGTTCGCATCCAAAACCAATATGAAGTAGAAAATCTTCTTAAAGAATATGAAGATTTCAAAAGACTTGATTCAAAGTATGGGGAAGATGTTGATAGATATGTGTGGGATAGATGAAGTGGAGAAAGCATTTAAGCAAACAAAATTTGAGATGAAGGCCCAACAACTTTTTTACAAAATAAGGGCTCACCAATTAGATAAACCAAATTTAGATAGGATAGATGAAAGATTAGAAAAGGAGCATGTATTTATTGAATTTTGCTGGATAAAGTTTCATGACCTTGTAACCTTGTCCATTCCTTACTTTTATGAAATTGAGCATGTAACCAAATTGGCTTTCTCAATGTAAATGCTTACATCAATAAAATTAGGTTTCTATGTTCTGATTACATGGTTCATATTTGTCAATATACATGACTTTTGTCATTTAACTTGCTCATATAATTAACAAATATTGGCTTCGAAGTAACCTATGTATTTCGAAGCCTACATGGTTTTCTTTAAGAAGTGATAATATATTCCTTCGAAGGGCTCTGCTTAGTTAGAAAGTCCAAGAATGTACTTTCATATTTTTGAAATTTAAAGGAATGGGTTTCATTTTTGCCAATATGCAATTCTTTTAATCTTCCAAAACACTCGCATCATTTCAACAAATAGTGGCCTTACAATAACCCCTTATTTCGCAGCCAAAAACAAAGCTCTCAAAATTATACTTTTTTTCCTTAAAAGGTCATAGAGTATTCCTTCGAAGGAAATCTTCTTTGGCAGAAGGCCTAGGATTGTACTTTCAAGACCTTTGAATTGTTAAACAAGTTCTAACCTTACTTAGGTTAAGACATAGCTTCATCATTCTAATAGAATACTGGCTTTGAAGCCAAGTACTTATTTTGAAGCCAAGCTAAACTTTTCAAAGTATATTTCTCTCCCTTAGAAAGCAACAAGATGCTGCTTTGAAGGAAATTTCCTTTATAGAAAGTTAGAAATGTGTCCTCAGGACTTTAAAAATAAAGGCCTTCATTCTTTGATTTCTAGAAAAGGGTCAATGTCAATTTCCATTGCCTTCTCTGCCTTGGCTAGGAATTTCAATCTTCCTTTCCGAATCTGCTCTTGAATCCTGTCTTGAAAAACAATGCAGTTTTTAGTTGAATGAGACCAAAAATTATGCCATTTACAGTACATCTTGCCTTTTATTTCTTCTGAAGTTAGGATTTTAACTTTCTTAGGCAATTTTAAAAAATGTGCTGCTAACAAATGTTCAAATATGTCGTCTGCTTTTGATATATCGAAAGAATATTTCCTATGAAGATATTTGTTTTTAAATTGTAGATCAATAATGGTATCTTTTTGAATTAATGCTTCACAGATCATAGGTTCTTGTTCTATAATCTCTGTTGCATCAATTTCAAAATTAGGGTCCTTATAATAAGTCCTATAAAATGCATTACTTCGTTCCTGTTCTTCTTCAAGGAGAGTCTCATATCTAACAACTTTATAAGTTAGTTCTACTAGGTCTTGAAACTCTGTTGAGTCAAACTTTTTTCGAACACTAAACTCTAGCCCATTTTGGGCCAATCTTACAAATTCAGGTTCAGGTAGTATGACCCTACATTTGTTTCGTGCCCTTTTGAATTTGGCAATGAATTGAGTAGCCTTTTTATCAGGTCTCTAGCTCAACCTCGCCAAGTCTGCCATAGATACTTCAGGCTTTGTTTGGAAAAACTGGGCATGAAATACCTCTTCCATTTGTTGCCAAGTTTGGATAGAACCAGGTGTAAGGTTTGTATACCATATGAAAGCTGCCCCAATAAGAGAGTTTGGAAAAAGTCTTAAATTCATGTAATCATTGTTGGTGAATTCACCACATTGGCCTGTAAACCTGGCAATGTGCTCAACAGTTGACTGGTTTCCATTTCCATAAAAGAGGACAAAGTTTGGCATCCTAAATCCCCTTGGGTATTCATATAACCTATCTACCCATTCTAGGTAAGGTTTTCTGTAAATAGGAGTTTGGACCCCCCGGGCCATGGGCCCACAAATCTCTCTAACAATGTCAGCAATTTGGTCCCTAGGAACTATGTTTTGTGCTGGTTGGGCCATTATTGGAGGAACAAGCATAGGGTTTGGAGGAACACCATGTGCTTGAGGCCCTCAGGGTCCATGCAAAGGCATATTTGGAACTAGTTGTCCCTACTATGCTAGTTGATGTTAAGGGTATGGTTGCCCTGTTGGGACAGACATTTGCCCTACGAAAGGTACTGCGAAGGGAACTATAAGAGGAGGAACATGTGTTGTTTCTCTTTCCACCGCAGAAATTCCTTCCAACCCTCTGTGTGTGAATTTGAACACAGGATTGGTAAACACCCGTGTGCTAGATATGGGTTCAAACATAGGATTTGAAAACACTCACATTCCATTTCCTTGTGTTAGTCCAGATCCACCAATATGTATGCTTTCGCTGGTAGACATTGGTGCATTTTGACTTGCCAGTGGTCTAGGAGGAGCTTCGTACCATGATTAAGGCACAAATGATGGTCTCTCATGGTTTTAATTGTTAGCTTAACCATTAGTCTATCCATTATTTTGCATAAGCTGTTTATCTCGAGCCAATCTATGTTAAAGAGGACTCATGTCCTTAACTTGCCTTGTGACAGGTGGTTGATGAGAATTTATTCGATCCAAAAAAGGATGTTGTCCATCTTTCCACTGTATACATTAATTGTTGTTCTATAGCATCGACTAACCCTCCCTATGGATTCATTGGTTGGGTAGAGGGGACCGTTGATGGTCTAGTTTCAAGGCCTTGTCCAATATTCTGGACATATATTGTATGCCCTGAAGTGCTGGTCTCTTCGACCATTTGTGGAGGATTTGTTAAGGTAGGCACATCCATGGGATGTGATACTACATTATCCTCTACGTTTTGTATGTCTAAATCTTCTTCTGCACCTTTTTCAAGGCGCTTATTTTCTTCCTATCTCCTATGTCTAGCCATTATGAAGGTCTCATTGGGCGTGCCAAAAATATATGTTGGCTTTTTTTTGGCTTTCAAAGGTTAGAATTATAATTCGAGCGTGTTGGTAAGGATCAATTAAGTCCTTACAAAGATTAATGAATGCCAACCAATTAGCTAGATGATTACTGTGAAGTTCTTTTAGCCTCAATGAAGAGGACTTTGCTTGTGGCTTAGTTTTTAAGAGAAAATTAAGAAGACTAGAAAAAATAAAGAAAGAGGGAACAATAGTTTCAGAAATCAAGTGTTTATTAAGTAAATAGAAGTTTAGAATTGTACCTTCACACTTTCAAAGGGATTACAGTAACAGACTAACTAAGAATTACTCCTAGGAATTTGAAGTGCAGTACAAGAATGTAAAGACTAGAATTTAAAGGATTGGAAAATATAAAGTAAATAAACTGGTTTCTGGATCTGGTCTTCTGCCCTTGCATTATCAACACTCTCATCTATTTATAGGCTCTGATTATAACTGTTGAAGTGGTTGATAATCCGTCGAAGTGGGTGATAACTGTTGAAATGATCTCCATGATCACTGAGTGTGGCTTGTGGCTTTGATTAGTTTGTTTTCATTATTCCACTCTTCATGGTTGTGCTTCTCTTCTAAATTTGAATTTAAACTGTAGACAACTGTTTGGCCACGTCACCTTAGATATCTTGACTGTTCCCATGTCTCGTGGATTCATTGCCATTGTTGTAAGTTGCCACGCGTCTGTTAATGGTTGGAGACCTTTATTGATTCTCCAATTGGCCCCTTATAATCCACGTGTCAGGCTGTGATAGGCCTGTACAAAATATATAGCCAACAGTATATATAATATGAAATTTTTGTTGGATTATACTCTAAGTTTTGAAATACACTCATGAAATTCATTTGGAACTCCTCTATAGGTAGAATCAGTTTTTATATTACAAGATAATCAGGATAAAATGATGAATTTGGAAGCAAACCATTTTTTTTTTATTTTTTATAGTTCGGTTTAAAAGGTTTTACAATTTGATTTGATTCTAATTTTTAAAATTGTAAGATCTGTTTAGTTCTTAGTTCCCTCATAACTAAACTAAATTTGTTTATGAACATTCTTTATTAATAAAGCTTAAAGTGATTATAATAATTTTAGGTTTGTTAGTATATTTTTAATCCTTAACTCAATGGAGCTTATAAATGCCCTACATATTGTCATTCCACCTATAATGTCCCCTAATAATAACAACAGCTAATCTCATAACCTATCAACAGATATACGAATGCTTTTCAAATTTAATCACTTATTACGACAATAATATCACATCTCTTTCATGATTTCCTTTAATATAGTACAAAGATGACATCACATGCATTAATATATTCATAAACCTGAAGTTATGAATCTATAGCACGTAACGGATATACATATAACAAAAGAAGAAAAGAGAAGTTCTTGCGTAAGAACAACATATTCCCAAGATGATACTTTAATTACAATTACAACAAAAGTGGGAAATTAAGCTTAATATAAATAAAAAGCTCGAGACTTGTATAAAAGATATTTACAACACAAAAATAAATGATCCTTTAGCTCCAAGATTCTCCCAAGCTAAGTCCTTGGCGGAGACATACCATTTGCACTTGGAAGTTGGTTTCTATATAGGGTGAGCTAAAACCCAGTAGAGATTAGTTTAACATATAGTATGATGCTTAACAATGTCATATGATGAACGCACATGAATGCCATTTACCAAAAGAATGCATTTTCTTTCCTTCTCTAATAACGCAATGCCATTTTTATAATCCAATTAATAAATCATGCCCTTTTAAATTAGAAAACAATGCAGTAGATACACAACACTAGCAATCTCTAAGTACGTATCTGCCAGTAGACTATACAAGCACTACTAAGGATATTTTACTAGTACTAACTAGAAAGATCAGTACCTAATCGCGTGGGTGTCTGGACTTTCATCAAGGACACACAAACCAACATAAATAATAATCATAACCACACCCCTAACCAGATTCACTAAGGTATTCATATTTTGTTTTCTCAAAACAATACACTTTAATGTATAAAATATGAAACCAACGTTCAAATGTGAGATGCAAGAGTGAATGGTTTTCGTTAACCTAGTTCTTATGCACTTGTTACAAAAATCAATACTCTCTTCCATCAATAGCCAAAACAAATGTTTCTACTCAAAAGAGAATTTAAGTAAACATATATAAATCTCCAAAATTTTAATACAGGAGTAACAATACATGTTCCAACTCCACTTTCCAACTCATTAAGAATCCAAACATTTCTCATTCTTACTCAAAGCCAATAACTTTCAAGATTTTCAAAACAATATATGTTTTTTTTTTCAAGAACCCATTTTAAAGTGAGGTTTCCAAGATTTCAACCCTTCTCATCAACATACCCATATTCACAACCTTTCAAAAAAACCCATTCAAAACCTCTCTTTTATAACTCATTTCAAAGCCAAATCAAAACCAAATCAAACTCAAATATCTCAAAATTCTACTTTATTCAGTGAGAACATAACAAAGCTAAATATCATGTATAAATATTAAAGAAATCCCTACCTCAAAGAAAAAAAGAGAAGAAGAACAATCCCAAAATCAACGGAGTTGGATCTTGAACTTTTTTAGATCAAAACAACCACCTCTTCACGCTTTACCTTTTATCTCAAAGCACCAAGGTTGTGAGATTCAAGGATTTAAGTATATGGGGTGATTTATATAAGAACTAGAGAGAGCGAGAGTGAGTGTGTGTGTGTGTGTGTGTGAGAGAGAGAGAGAGAGAGAGAGAGAGAGAGAGAGAGAGAGAGGAAAGCAAAAAAGTGAAAGAAAAGATCTTTTCCCCGTACCATTATATGCACAGACCACTTGAGCGACCAAAACATCACTTGAGTGTGTAGCTTGACTTTTTCGCGCCTCCCTTTTGGAAGTTCGAAAATAGCCCTACAATTCGGACTTCTGCAGTTCTGAATCTAATCTCACAAGTGCAATGTGAAATTGATAACCACCAAAGAGTCTAAATCCGGCAAACCTTTTGGAAAATTGATTTTTGAATCAAAAATGCCAAAATTGGATTGCTTTGCCAGATACAAAGTCGCCACCTAAATATTTTATTTTGGAAAAATTTAGGAAACCCATGACTCGTGCCAAAGGCCACGTGTCTGTTATCACCAAAGTTGCATCGGCTCAGGAACTTAGGTACGAGAGGGAAAAGTCATGAATTGAGCACCCCTACTCCCCTGATCAAAGATCACCCTCTACTAATCATGATATGATTTATCAACATTATATGCTCTTGTTCCAGTTATTAGGCTAGCATTACCATGTGATGTGCACAAGCAAGTATAGACTGGTTTGCCTGAATTGGAACAATACAATTTCATGTTTGCTTTGTGAAAAAAGTTTGATTTTGCTACCTTAAATGGGCTTAAAGCTTGCGAATTTGCCACTTAACAAAGTGGGCTTAAAACGTACATTTATTGAATCGTTCTAATTCAAACAATAAGCCTTCATCCGCAGGCACTCAAGCAGTTTATCAAGTAAGTATTTAGCCTCATGGCAAGCATGCTAGTCATGGCAATCACTCACACTCATGCAAGTATTCTAAAGCATTAAAAACTCACCTAGTATTCCTAGCCAAAAAGATATGAGTTAGAAAAAAAAAAAATGCATAATTCCTAACTATGCCAAATGTGTAATGCAACACGTGCGATATGTAAAATTATTAGGCTCAGCTACTAATGTGGCATATGAATTAATTCAAGGTATGTGGTCTAAGCATGTATTCAAAGAAGTATTGAAATGAAAATGCAGTTTGAATGATGCGTTGAGCCTCGGTGCATGCAATACAAGATGAATGGATGCAAGCATAAGGTATGCTAATTGAAACATGTCCCTAATCTAACCATCAAAAGCAGTTAAATAAAATGGAGAAAAACGTGGAGTTGGAAGACATACACATTATTACATCATTTTGTTTTCATGAAGAAGAGTCTAAATGAATAACTAGGCTAAGCTAATTAAGCTAATTATTATAAACCAAAATGAATAAGTAGTTAAACTAATTAACTAATTATTACAACAACAAATGAACTAATTAGAAAACAACCTAATTAAATAAGTACAAAACAATTGCAACTAATAATTAAACTAAGTAACTAAACTAAGCCAATTAGCTACTCTGCCTCGGGAAACGAAGGACGTGCATGCGCATGCTCGATTTCCACTCGAAAAGACCTCCGTTTTTCTCCCGAAAGCCTCTGTTTGCAAAATTAAACACTTCCAGAACAACTTTGATCCACCTTACCAATAGTCTACTGAGATTTGCATCAGTGGCCAGCTGACCACTGCTGAATATGGCCGGCCATGGAAAGTGGTCTGCCAGCCACTGATGTACTGGTTCATCTTGTTGCAACAGAGGACAAACAGAGCATATACAGGGTATTTTCAAGGATTGTTTGCACAACTCACCCCTCATTTTCCTGAACAAATTCAAGGAGTTGTGAACTTAAGCCACAAACCACCAACTCAAGCAATTTCATCGCATGATGGTTTGTGACTCAAGAGATACAAGCTCAATAAATGCAAAACAAGACACAAACCTCCTCCCTTTTATGAAAGATCAAGGGAAGAAGGTGATCTTGGAGACTTGGATTATTTCATCACTAGCAAGTATGAAATGGTCCAAGTTCCACGTGTTCAATTAACGTCTGATTGAACACATCAAAACACAACCAAATTCTTATCTTTGCTCACTTTTAGTCCCAAGTTTTAGTTCATTTTAACTTATCAATCATCCTTTAAACAAATTAAGTCCAAAGGTGAATTAAAGTTCTCTAATGGAAAGATGGTTCAAAACACAAGTTGCTTTAGGTATGAAAGAAGTATCATACCGTTGGTAATGAACCCTCTAAAGGATTAAACCATTAAGTATGAAACCTCAATTTCACACTTAGGCAAACAAGTGACTTGAAACCACTTTCAAAGCAAAATTAAAAGCCAAGAATGGAGGGAGGTTGCAGAGATGATTAGGGCTGAAATTAAGTATGAAAATCACCAAAAACATGCAATCAACTCAAACAAGTGGTGTCTAAAGGCCTAAAACACTAAGCTTGTAAGGACTATTACACTACAATTATGCAATATAAGACTCAAATGCAATAACCAACCCAAAACAAAGGTAAAACAGCCCAAAATAGAGCCTAAAGCATGCTAGAATAAAGCTACAACAAGCTAGAAAAATAAGCTAACATATAGAGCTAATTAGGCTAGCAAACAAGACACCAGGAGGGGAGGCTGACCCCTCCAAATTTGGATTTCAAAACTTGATTTTTACCATTGAAAATACTTTGAAAATCAGTGTTTAAAGGCCCAAAAAAAGATGGTTTGAAAATGGGAAACAAAGGTGAAATAGCTTTATAAACAAGGAATGAAGAGGGGTGAACCGCCCCCGAACCTTAAATGGCCAAAAACATCAATTTTAGCCCCTAAAAATAGCCCAAAACAATGGGAAAAAGATAGAAAAGTAAGTATACAAAGCAAGCTAATAAAGCAAGTATTATACCTCTTGAAGCAAAGGGTAACTCTAGGCCACAATTCAAGCTAAAACTAACTTCAAGAGCTCCGAGAAGGCCTCAAGGAACCTCAGCTTAAAGGTGAGAAGATTTTGTTAAGGATGTATAGGCAAGAGTGTAGTGTAAGTAGCGAAAAGTGTAGAGAATTTGTAGAGAGAGGGAACAATTTTTGAGTATAAAATTTTCTAACCTCTAAACATGAGAGAGGGGGCCCCTATATATAGAAAAAATGAAATTTCTATAAGGAGATCTAGCCCTCCACATGTGGACAAATGCATGCATCTGTGCAAATAGCTGCACAACTGGCATAAAATATCTGTAGAGAACACTGGTGGTCAGTCGGCCATCATTGGTGGCTGGCAAGCCATATTAGTGGCCGCAAACCAAAAGTGATGGCCGGTAGCCTCTAGGGATGGCTGGTAGGCCACCAGAGGTTGCAGGCTGGAAAGACCAAGGCATGGTCCAAAAATGGAACAAAAAGGATAGGGGATGAGAAATGCTCAAAGTTATGGCATTTCGCTGAGGACTTCGAGTGCTTGGTGAGCAAACAGACTCATCATCGAGTGTACATAAGGGTTGTAAAAAATGGGGTGTCTACAGTTGTGCCTTTTTGATAGAACTCGAAGTCATAAAATGACGTGAGTGAATGTCAAAGCCTAGAGACGACCCATTTTGACAAGGCCGTAAGACTTGGACAAACAATCAAGACAAAAATAAATGGTTGCACTTGCAGGCTGCCTATGTATCCCTTTGCAAGGAATCAAACCAGCGTAGTTCTGGGGCAAAATGCAAATGATATGCAAAATGCAAGAACATAATTTATGATCATGCAATGAGGCTGTGCAATGAAACATTTGAATGCAAATGCAATGTAAAGAAAATGCCACAGTGAAACAAACTGAAACAAGGCACAACAATTCCAATCATGTAAGGAAGTAAGTAAATAAGCACGCCACATGTGGGAATCATGAGCCAAACCACATTTCATGCAGAAAGGATGTAAGAAAATTATGCAAGCTTAAGTACACGTCGCACAAGAAAGGCGAAGAGCGACATAACTTTCGGGCACACCCGAGGTCTCAACCGAGATCCTAACGCGCTGCACACGTGAGGAGGAAAGGGTGGTATGAACACCGGGTACACCCAAATGTTTTTAACCGATGCAAACAATCCTAACGCGTCTCACGCGATAGAAGAAGAGGTGGTGTGAACACCAGGCGCACCCGAATATTTTTAACCGATTTGCAATCCTAACGCATCTCACGCGAGAGGAGGAAGAGTGGTGTGAACACCGGGCACATCCGAATGTTTTTAACCGAAGGGTGGTGTGAACACCAGGTGCACCCGAATGTTTTTAGCCAAAGGATGGTATGAACACCGGACTAACCTGAATGTTTTTAACCAATGGGTGGTGTGAACACCGAGTGCACCTGATTGTTTGTAACCAAAAGGTGTTGTGAACACTGGGCGCTCCCAAATGTTTTTAACCGAAGGGTAACAATCCTAACGCGTCTCACGCGAGAGGAGGAAGAGTAGTGTGAACACCAGGTGCACCCGAATGTTTTTAACCGAAGGGAAAAAAGATGTGATCCGAATATAGCACGAATGATTTTATCTGGAATTCCACTGAATGAACCGTACATACAATATCCTGCATTTCTTTGAATGAACAATACATATAATATCGTGCCTGTGTAAGAAAGAAACTTAACAAGTGCGATACAGTAAGAATGCATGTTCTGTACAAGACAAATAACCGAGATACAAAAACATAAGCATATTCTATGCGTGATTCAAGAGCGAAAGCTTGTGCTATGCATGATTCAAGAGCGAATGCATGTTCCATACATGATTCATAACGGATGCAAGACACGCATGCAATATGCATGAAATGCATGTTTTATGTAACAACATATACGAAATGCATGTTCTACGCAAAAAAGCGAAATGCATATTCATGCAACAACGTGAAATGTATATTCTATACACCAATGGAGAAATGCATATTCATGCACCAATGGGGAAATGCATATTCATGCACGATAACTTTTGATTTACCTCTCAGAAGAGTAACAATATGTTTAAAGTATACACTTCGCTCATGTTGACAAGTAACGAACATTGTGCAGTGAAAACACCATTTTGAGCTTCCGTAAAGACAATTTGAACCAAACAATGAACTGTCCTTACACTTCTTGGAAACCAAGGACACAAAATAGTATCAAGACCCCAAGGGAGGTCACTGGCCATCGGCTAGCCACAAGAGGAGGCCGCCGACCAGCTGCCGACCACTGGTGAGCCTTGCCGGCCACTTGCCGACCAACGATGGCAGTTTGGGGGCAAAAGGGACTTTTCGGCTCGGGTCTTTAAATATATGCCACTAGGGCTCATTTCCTCACAATCCCATATCCGAAATCTTCCTCGCTCTCTCCCTAGACACTTATTCTCTCTAGATTTGTGCTCTCTACGCGTTTTCCAATGCCCCACGCAAACTTTAATCACTAAACCCTCTTTGTTTCCTTAACTTTGTACCGATTGAAATTTGATTTCGGCACCTTTTTGTTCACTTTCACCATTCTATGCTTGTTTTCCTTGAGTTTCTCTCGGGTTCTGTGCATTTTTCCTGGCTTTGACTTTTTCTTTCATTTACTCTCTCCTAGGGTTGACTTTTTCCAAGTTTACATTCTTTTCGGCATTTTTCTTCACCTTTTCACCTATTTCGCACCCTTTTCCAGATGGCGGATGATCTACCACACGATGGGGCTCTTCCAGAGGCTCTCCCAGTATTTTTACCAGTTCCTGAGGTAGCAGAGCCAGGAGTTGACCTTGAGGCCGACCTGGAGGCAGAGTTCGAGCCTTAGGCCAAGTCAGAGCTGCTACTACTAAGGGTACGACCTTTCGATCTGGAGAGATATCACCCTTAGACACATACATTGCCCACTGTTGGAGGCATTAGACGCTTTACTGAGTTTGCTTGCGGCGCACCGGAGGACCTCCTACTGAGGGAGCCGGCTTCTCATTTGTCGGCCATTGCCGTTGAGGTATGAACTCTGTTTTCAAGTAATTTGTCTTTCTTTATTTGCATTTCCTAGACTGCCTTTATCTGGCTGCATTTCAACGCATTGCCTCATATCGGATTCATCTGTCTTTTATCTAATTCATTTGTCTTAAACCATTTTTTGCCACAGGGCGAGTCTCCTACCTTTAGAGGATACGGTGCTACGATCGCTCAAGATTGGTATGATGAGCTCCCTGCTGGAGTTCGTGACGTCATAGATGAGGCTGACTTTGGCCTTTTCTGCTCTGGCTTGACTTGGGTCTTCGCCAGTCATCCTCTCTTAGGAGCGTTCGTGGAGAGGTAGTGGGACACCACTAACTCCTTCCACTTTTCCACAACAGGGGAGATAATGATGACTCCTTACAACTTCGCCATGATCACCGGCTTGGACGTAGGGGGTGATCCGATCCCTCTTGGTACAGACATGGAAAAGTGGGAGGAGGCTTGGTTCGAGCTGCCAAGAGCACATCCACGTATATATCGGACGGGCATGGTCAAATACACCTGGTTCACTGAGTGATTCAGAGGGAGCAAGCTCGAGACAGTAGAAGAGACAAGTACGCCAGGGGCTTCCTGATGTTCGTCTTTGGTACCACCTTATTTTCAAATAGGTGGAACATCATAGGCCTGCATTTGTTAAGTGCCCTGGTGACCCTCCCTCGGGTTTGTTTTTATGATTGGGGGGAGCTGGCCTCGCCACCTTGTACGGATACATGAGCTCTAGCTCCCGTATGCGGGGAGACTTGAAGGGAGGCTACTGGCAAGCTTGGGAGGTATGCATCTCAGCTTCCTTTTAGCACTATACATTTTCTGCTTTATGTTTTCTACTTTACATCTGTTCAACACCTGTGCTTTCTGAATTGTACTTTCTATATCTACTTAGACACTGTTCATACACTGTGCTTTCTGTTTTTCACTTTCTGCATTTGCTCAACATTGTATTGATCACATATCATTGCCATTTCCCTACAGCTATGGGTGTACACATATTTTTTGACCCTCACCCCAGAGCCAGTAGAGGAGCTTCCATAAGCAGTCTCCTATTCGTGGAGATATGACGGCAGGCTCTACCGTAGGACCCGTGAGCCCTTCACATTTTTCCGCCAGTACTTCGACACGGTAGCGGCCCATGAGGTAACCTAAAGCACAGTCATTTTTGCTTTAAAACTATTCTGATTCACATATAGCAACTAATAACAACTAACGATCTGTACAAATTCCATTTGTAGATCATGTGGCAACCATGAGCCATGATGCCCGCAGGGATCTAAGACCAGTTCGTCGAAGACTGGGCCATTTCCCCGTTATCGCATTCTACTCAAAGGCCTAGTTTGCAGGGCTTGGTTCTTGGGCGAGCGCTTCGTGGGCTAGATCGTGGGCCTGCCTAACTCGATTGTCTCGATGGCTCCGCTAGAGTCTATGCGATCTATAGATGGCCTATCTACTAAGGAGGTCATTCATTTTATGGTGGGCCTGGATACTGACTACTTCCGAGCGGAGGGAAACTATGCAGCCTTTATTCGGACACATTTGATGCCGCCCCTGATTGGTGTTCATGTAGGAGAGGAGGCAAGAGCTCTTGGTGTGCGAGAGAGGCCTAGAGTGACCTGGATGACTAGGGCTCGTGGTAAAGGGGCTTTCCGGGCAAGGCAGAGGACTGATTGGCCAGAGCTTCCTACCATGCTGACTTGCTAGCGGCACATTGGGGAGCCTTATCAGGTTTCGATTTAGCCTGCGGCGGCTGGTCACGAGCTTGTTGGAGTTCAAGGCCCGACTCAAGTATGAACCACACTTTACATTTGCACCCCATATTTCATTTTAGATATATCCATTTGCAAATACTGATCATTCATACTGCATTTACAGGCATCCATTGAGTACACAGGAGGCGCTCTCGAGCTGACAGCCTCCTTGATGGGGATGGTACAGAGGAGAGAGGCGCTGCTCAGCCTCTACAGTATTCAGGTAATTTCTTCAGTTTTACATTCTAGGCATCAAATTTTCACTGACACACTGACATTGACATTTCAACTGAAAACTTCCCTTATTGCACTGATACACTGCATCTAATATACTACACTCACACACTATATTCATGTATTGTATCTGACTTCTGCATACAGTCATTCTGCGCATCATGCTTGCATCTGATACACATGCTGTAACTGATATGTGACAATTGTTTTTTCAGATCCCATCCATACTGATGGCACCAGCGGCAGCTGCAGCACTTGCACCAGCGGTACCTCCTCCGACAGCAGGGAGGAGAGAGAGACATGCTCCAGCACATGGCCAAGGCAGAGCTAGGGGCACTGGAGATGAGAGAGGTCCTTTAGAGCCCATTTTGAGTGATGATGATACTGAAACAAGTGACTCTGAGGAGGTAGCGAGTTGGCATTTAAAGTCATCTGAGAGTGGAGATGATGATGCCGGCTTGGGTTCTGGGAGTGGAGATGATGATGCTGAGGAGGACTCCAGTTCAGATTCAGACAATGGCGTTGATAGAGATAGTGCCGTAGAGTCTTCTCCATCGAGGAAGATGACAAAGAGGGCATTTCGAGCCTGAGGCAACCAGCGCTGATTTTTGTATTATTGTTTGGTTTCCTTTTGTTTATAGCATTAACACATTGTAGCTTCAGACATGTTTTATTTGTTTTAAAAACTTGTACTCCACTTTTGTAAAAACAACCATGTTCAGAATAAAAACCAGTTTTTTTTTTTTTTATTTATAAAAAAGTGTTATATTTTTCATCATGAGTACCACTTAGCATAGAATGGACATGGAATCGAAACGACCAAGAGCACCCTTGATCGGGTAACGAGCTGACCAACAGCTAACATAAAAAGCAATATTCAACTTGATAAACAAAACAACATACAACTCGATAAACAAATCAACATACAACTTGATAAACAAAACAACATACAACTCGATAAACAAAATAACACAACATAGATACAAACTCAACAAACTTGCTAAAACCAAAAGGACTCAAAACAAGACCTCAAGACACACAAATAGCAGAACAAAACATATGCGTTCAGCATTGTTCAGTACAAAAGAGGATAGCAGGTCAGAGTGAGAGACTGCTGACCGTAAACTGGGGTTGTCGGCCATATGCCGGCCATGAGAGGTGGTCTGCCGGCCACTAATGTCCATTGCCGGCCACCTGCCGGCCATCAGTGTGCAGGGCCTCTAGATTGTTGACATCTGGCTTTCACTCACTGCCTTATCTTCTACAAAAGGTTAAGCTTCGTGATTTCTTTATTTCAGATGCAAATTCTTCACAAATGGAGCCATTTTTCACCGAAAAGGTGAATTTCTGGGGTTTTGGCATAAATGCAATTTTCCAGCTGAGTCGTTCTCCGTTTTGTTTTCCGTTCCTTCATGCTGCAGTTAGATGCTGGAATCCAATTACATATGTCTTTAGCTTCAAGGGACAATAGATATGCTTGACAATCGAAGAATTTGAGGCACTAATGGAATCCCGGTGCGATGAGGAAATCATACCTCAGCCCCGTTTCGGCCACATCTAAGCTTTGGAACGGATGTATGTGCTTTCTCTACACGAGCCTCAATCTTTGGTTCACAATGGAGAGCTGGATATTCCCAGTCTAATTCATTGATTTTTTGAAATCGATGACTGCAGTAATCTCATTTGGCGGGGTTTTCGGCAACACGCCCTTTGCTTGTCTATGCTGACACATTTTCTTCTCGTCTTTGGTTTTGGCGGGTCTAGCATTCAGCTAATTGAAGTGGCCCAAGGTTTAAAAGGGGGCAAGAGTTGCATCGGCTTGGTGCTGGCTGAGACTTTGATGGGCCTAGAAGCCTTCCATCGACGAGAGACCACCAAGTTCGCAAGGAGTCCATTACTTCTTCAGGTAATGTTTCCCATCCTTTCTAATATGTGTTTCTCACATCTCTCAGCACTCATGCTCTGTTTTTCCCTCAAAGCCCTTTTCTCACTTTTTTTTCAATGTATATCTCTCTATTCTTTAGTCTCTCGTTTCTTGTATCCCTCCCCAGGTGTGGCTAATGGACAAACTGAAGGCAGTGGACTCTTGCCCTGCATACTCAGCTTAAGCATACTTCTTCCGCCAATAGGTAGTGAATTTCCCGAATGAGGGATAATGGTGCCATTAGATGTGCAATAGGTCTGCTGTTGACATTGCTTGGTGCTGCCCCTTGCTTAATCTGACCGAAATGAGCTACAGCATGACTTGGCAACTTGACATTCAGTTGATTGGCCTGACACACTGTGTATTCTACTTTTCGTTCCGGTTCAAGCGTCAGTTTGGACATGATTAGACTTGCCCAGAGGAGGGGGTAGAGTACCTGTAATGACCCCAAAAGTCATCCTTATTTAATTAGAGGTTAATGTGCTTTAATTCAACCATATCTATTGGCATTGACAATGTTTTTATCTTATTTTGGGGTATTGATTGAGGTGGTGGTATGATGGTAAAGTAAGATTGGGCAAAAGAATATAATTCGGATAGTTGATCTACGATCAGCCGTCATTCATTTGCCCTTTTCTTTTTCCACACTTTGAATTTAGATGTGAGGTTAGAACCATTGGAAAGCTTGTTTCCGGGGCTTCAATTTGGACACAAGAACGACCTAAAACGGAGTCCGGATGGAAGAGTTATACTTGTTCAAAGTTTCGGGATCTGTGCTGAAAACAGGTCCGCTCAAGCGGGAGTTTCTCCGCTCGAGCGGGAATTACGGGACAGCAGCTTAAAACATGATTTTTTGGATCATTTCTCACACTTTCCCTTTTCATTCTTCATCTCCCTCCCCTAGGTCCGAAAACCCTAGGTCCTTGATCTCCAAAACCTTCCATTTCCCTTAGTTTAGATCAAGATCACCCATCAAGAAGTGAAGAAGTTTGAAGATTATTAAGTTTTACCGATTGGAATTTCGGGATTTTGAAGGATTCTCCTCAATCTTGCTCCTTTGGTGTTCTTGAGGTAGGGTTCTAGATCTCCTCAATACTTACATCTATGACTTGATTTATGGTAACTTCGGTATATTAATGAAAAAATCTTCATTGTTATCATCTAGGGCATATTATGGGATTTGGGGATTTTCTTGATGATCTTATGCCCTAGAGATGTAAGGAAAGTCTTGTGTGTTTGTGATGAAAAATTGATAAGATCATTCTATCATTTAATTGTTTTGCTCTTTGATTTGTCATGTTTGAACTCAAGTATGGAAATATTGGCTTTGTATATATATAGTATGTGTATATCATGTGTTGTGTTATAAGAACATGAAGAATTTGAATCCAAGAATGGAAATTAAGAGAGAGATGGCTTGTTTAAGCTCCTAATCTTGTTTAATTTGTCATGTTTAGGTAGAATCCATAATATAGTGATGTTGGGTTGAAAGATAGTCTTGATTTCATTTGGAATTGCATGAAAAATGGAATGATGTTGCCTAATCCGAAATACAGAATTTTAGAATTAAGGTCCGCTCGGCGGAGGAAAGCTCGCCGAGCGGAAAATCGGCCTTCAATGATCGATGGATTTCTGATCCGCTCGAGCGGCCAAAGTGGCGCTCGAGCGGGGAGGCTTATTTTCGGAAAAAAAAAATGTGTTGTTCAGTTTTCTGTGCTTGACTCTCTAGTATTTTCAGAATATTTTTTCTGATGATTTTAAGATGGCTATAAATTCATATGAAGTGTAATGACATAGGGGCTAGTTTTCAATGATTTATGAGGAAAGAGAACCAATATGCAAGTTATGGTTATGCGCAGACACATTAGGGAGGAACAAGCACTCCATTGTAGCACTGTGAGTAATAGTACTACAATTGTAAATCAACCACTGTTAATGATTATTGGTATTAATATTCTGTTCTTTGTGGGTAACTATGATAACGTATGAGTGGATTGAGGCGTATGTGAGTAATGAAGGATCTGACATGCATCAATATGGCTCTGAACTACTTACATTTCGAGTGTGTTCAGTGGTTAACGATAATGTATCGATAATGTGTTACAACCTGTAAGTTACCATGATTCTACACAGATATAATATGAGAACTATTAATGCTATGGAGTGAGTAATAGAGCAAAGAATATGTATTCATTTATTATTGATGATTATTTTACTTCTGTCTGCTTTCCGTATATTCCTACCTTATCTGAACTTGAAAAACATGTGATGTGAATGAAAGGTAAATGTGGGAAGAATCTGAGTAACATTCTGGGCCGAGGGCCATTTTGTGATATTGTGTAACACTCTGAGTAACATTCTGGGCCGAGGGCCATTTTGTGATATTGTGTAACAGTCTGAGTAACATTCTGGGCTGAGGGCCAATTTGTGATATTGTGCAACGTTCTGTGTAACATTCTGGGCCGAGGGCCATTTTGTGACGTTCTATGTAACATTCTGGGCCGAGGGCCATTTTGTGACATTCTGTATCATTCTGGGCCGAGGGCCGTTCTGTATCATTCTGGGCCGAGGGCCGCTCTATGTATATTTCTGGACTCATGTCTGTTGAGATATAATTACAGCATATAGTTAATCATGTGCTTTGCAGTTATATACTTTATTATTTCTGTTGTACTTTACATTATTTATGTACTATTATTCACTGAATTTTACTCATTCTCAGATTATATGCTTTCAGAGGTCATCACCGAGAAGCCACCATAACCCTTAAGATTCGCTCCCTCTTGTCAACCTTGGTGTGTCCAGCACTACTAAAGCTGTGTAATTTGTACAAATGTGGTTATATTTTTTGGGATTTATGCTTGGTTGTCTTTCCTTAAAATGTTTTGTTCTATGCCCAATTGTGGGCTGATTCGATGTATATGTGTGTATGTTTTCTCAGATATTATTTACTTGATATGATGTTGTGATCTGGCATGTCAATAGTAGCTCAATGGATATGTTTTGATGTTGTTTTTTGTATGTTAAATGCTTCCGCTCGGGCCCCATATGTTATGTATGTCGGGTTAAGAGTCCGGTTATTCTGAATAGGTCATGCCCAAACTTTTAGGGCGAGTTTGGGGCGTGACAAGTGGTATCGAGCACGAGTTGCCATCTCACACACTAATCCATTGAGCTTTAGGATGTCTAGAAAGATTTAGGCATCATGCATAATATTCTCGAAGTTTAGAAAGATTGATGGCAATGTTAAGTGTATATGTTTTACTTGCAAACTCTGATGATTACAATCTGTCTGTGATATATTCTTTTATTGCCTCTGTTTATTTTATATAGATTTCGCAGATGGGAATAAGTCAATAACATTATACTGTGGAGATGTGGTAAGAATTTGAGCTGATCGGTAAGACAGTTTTTATGCAAATGCTTAGATGACATGTGAGTTATTATGGGAATAATGATTGAAATTGTGTTAAGTGTGACTAAGGCTGAGAAAAAGTTACGCATGTAGTGACCCCCTAAAGTTGTGAAAAGGATCAAGTAATTGTGACTTTGCTTTTTACTCATAATTTAAATGACTAAATTAGGCTCATTCTGTATTATGTCTGTTTCTGTAGGTCATCAGCCGAGAAGCCAGTCATAACCCTTAAGATTTGTCTCCCTCTTGTCAACCTCGGTGTGTCCAGGCACTACTAAAGCCTGTGTAATTTGTACAGTGTGGTTATATTTTTGGGATTTATGCTTGGTTGTCTTTCCTTAAAATGTTTTGTTCTATGCCCAATTGTGGGCTGATTCGATGTATATGTATGTATGTTTTCTGTATATTATTTACTTGATATGATGTTGTGATCCTGGCATGTCAATAGTAGCTCAATGGATATGTTTTGATGTTGTTTTTTTGTATGTTAAATGCTTCCGTTCAGGCCCCATATGTTATGTATGTCAGGTTAAGAGTCCGGTTACGAATAGGTCATGCCCAAACTTTTAGGGGCGAGTTTGGGGCGTGACAGTACCCGGTTTCATTCTCCATCTGAGGTTCACATTTGGCTAGGTACCTCACTGCTTAGAGGACGAGAGAGCCTCTGGCTCCTGTCTCTAACTTCAGCCGCGCCCTTTCTAGCAAGTGCCTAACTTGGCTCGAGGATGAGACACAAATCGGGCCCACCTTACTATGCATCAGAAGCTTCCATAAGCACAAGCAGGGGACACAGGAGCACTTGACTCATTTATGCCCATAGTTTATTGCTTCGATCTTACTTTTCAAGTTTTATGATTGTAATAAAAGAAACTTTGATTTGAATCGAAAGGTGGAGAACTTTGTATTTAAATCAATGAAATTAAAGTTGTGAGCATTGAAAATTTTTCATTTGGTCCAAAAATGGTCTAAGTTGTAAAAGGTAAAATTTAAACAAAATCAACTTTTATCAAAAATTTTCAAAACCATTTTTGATAAGGATCACCACTTGACATGCATGAAATCAATCCTCGAGATGTACAACCCCGAATCCAAAGATCACAAATAGCCCCTTCATTGAATAACACTGCTCAACATTGTAACCAATTTGTCTTTCAGAGTGAGGATCACAATTGAACCCTCAAAGCAGAGACAAAGATGACCTGATCAAACACATGGATAGGACAGTTGAGTTAGAGGTGTTTACTGTCAAACTTCAGAATGAAGTTGTCTACGTATCCTAAAGATGGGAATCAGGCCTTACGTAGTTCGGTTTAGGTTCACTCCAGTATTAATACTCTCCTTTTGCACTCTAACATTTGCCAAGGTCGCCCTTTAGGGTTTTTAACCTTACGAGCTCAGTTTTTTTTTTATTTCTAATTTTTTTGTGCTCTAACTTTTGCCTAGGTCGCCCTTCCGGGTTTTCGACCTAGTGAGCCTCTTAGGGATAGTATTTCTTCAATTCGTCCATGTTGATCGGTTGGGAAAATTCTAGGCCATCCAGGTCCATAAGAATAACAGTTCCACCCGACTAGATAGTTTTGATGCCGTAAGGACCAGTCCAATTGGGTCTGAACTTGTCCCTAGGGTCATGGATGGGAGCTCGGTTATCTTTCAGCATCAAATCCCCCTCTTTGAGATTCCAGGACTTAACCTTCTTGTTAAAAGCCCTAGCAATCTTGTGTTGATAACCCTGAACATGGTACAATGCTTTCAGTCTTCTCTCATCAAACAACATCAGTTCTTTAAACCTGCTTTGCTGCCAGTCTGCCTCTACTATCTGACACTCAGCCATAACTCGTATTGACAGGACTTCTATTTTGATTGGCAAAACAGCTTCCATCCCATAGACAAGAGAATAAGGAGTTATCCCTGTAGACGTCCGAATTGAAGTTCTATAGCCTCAGAGTACGAATGATAATTTGTCTGGCCAATCCCTGTAGGTCTTAACCATCTTTTGCAGGATATGCTTGATGTTCTTGTTGGCGGCCTTAATAGCTCCGTTGGTTTGAGGCCGGTACGTGGATGACTTATGGAAAGCCACGTTGTATTTCTCCAACAAGTCTATCGCTTCTCTCTTGAAGTGGAAGCTATTGTCTGAAATGATCTCGTTTGGGACTCCATATCAGCAAATGATATTATTTCAGATGAACTTAGCCACATATGCTGCTTTTAACACTGCGTAAGACTGAGCTTTCACTCACTTTGTGAAGTAATTAATTGCTAGCAGGATGTATTCATGCCCATTTGACCCTTTCGGTGTGACTGCGCCGATGACGTCGATTCCCCAGACTAAGAAAAGCCATGGTGAAGTCATGTTATACAGCTTCCACGGTGGAATATTCATGCGATTAGCATGAATTTGGCATTTGTAGCATTGCCGAACAAAACCAATGCAATCCTCTTCTATGGTAGACCAGTAGTAACCTTGCCTGAGAATCTTCTAGGCTAACATTACCCTATTCATGTGTGCTCCACACTCTTCTCCATGGATGGCCTCCATCAGGCGCTTTGATTCCTCTGCTTCGACACATAACTTGTGCATTCCTAGATTACCCCTTTTGTACAGTTTACCTCCGCAGATGATAAATTGAACGGCCATCCACCATATTGCGCTCTTATCTTTGGCATTTGTCCTTGGTGGATAAACCTTATTTTCCAAGAACTTCCAGATATCATAGTACCAAGGGTTTTGATCTTGCGCTTCATCTATTGCGGCGATAGACTCATAAGCCGGTGTGTATCTCTGCTCACTGATGATCGGACGCATCTGGACTCCAAGTGGGATGTCTATCATGAGTGATAGAGTTGATAAAGCGTCAGTGAACCTGTTGTTCTCTCTTAGTAGATGCGTGAAAGTCAGCTTTTCGAACCTAGGAATCATAACATCCAAGGTCTGGTGATAGATCTTCATCTTTTCTTCTTTGACCTTCCAGTCTATATTTGCTTGAGACACAACTAGGTTTGAATCCCGATGACGTCCAACCTTTTTGCTCCTAGTTCCAGGGTGGCTTCCAAACTAGCGATACACACCACATACTCTGCTTCGTTGTTAGATACCTTGAACCAGCGTTTGAAGGCTAAAGGTATATGGGAATTGTCAGGTGTTATCACCAACACACTTACCCCATAACCATATTGATTAGACGCTCCGTCAAAGTATATTGTCCAAATGTCTTGCTCGACCTGCAAAATAGCTTCATCTGAGAATAGGTATTCTATCGCTTCATCCCCTTCTACTAGGTGATTTGCCAGGAACTCCGCTACTACTCTCCCTTTGACAGACTTGCGAGTAACAAACTTCAGAACAAATTTAGAGAGAAGAAGTAACCAGCGGGCTAGCCTTCCTGTAAGTGTTGGTTTCTCAAAGAGATATTTGATGGAATCTAATCTTGAAACCAGAATTACGGAGTGAGCTAACAAGTAGTGCCTCAACTTTTTGGTAGCCCATACCAAGGCTAAGTAAGCTTTCTCCAACGGAGTGTAGCGAATCTCATAATCTAGCATTTTCTTGCTCAAATAGTAGATGGCTTTCTTCACCCTATCCTTAGATTCTTAAGCAAGCATGCATCCCATTGTTGTGTTCGTGATTGACAGATACAGAATCAAGGGCTTCCCCAGCTTTGGCGGCGCCAACACAGGCGGATTCCGAATGTACTGCTTGATCTGCTCAAAAGCGAATTGACATCGATCATTCCATTGGAACTTCTTTTTTTTCTTTAGAAGACCAAATAGTGGTTCACAAGTCAAGGTTAATTTAGAAATAAGCCATCTTATGAATTGCACTTTACCCAGAAAGCCTCGCATCTCCTTTTTAGTTTTTGGTGGTGGCATTTCTAGGATTGCCTTGATTTTGGAAGGATCTACCTTGATGCTCCTCTGTGTGATGAAGAAACCCAGCATTTTCCCTACTGTTATGCCAAAAGTACACTTCTATGGATTTAACCTCAGTCTGTATTCTCTGATCCGTTGAAAGAATTTCTTCAAGGTGGTGTAGTGGCCCTTTCTTTCTTTAGACTTGACAATCATGTCATTCACGTATACCTCAACCTCTTTGTGGATCATATCATGCAGAATTGTGGTTGCAGCCCTTTGATAGGTAAGCCCCAACATTCTTTAGCCCAAACGGCATCACCCGGTAGCAGTAGGTTCCCCATGGCGTAGTGAACGCGGTTTTCTCTCTGTCCTCGAGCGCCATTAGAATCTGGTTATACCCGGAAAACCCATCCATGAAGGAGAGTAATGCATGACCCGCGGTGAAATTCACCAATTCATCGATATATGGTAGGGGAAAGTCATCCTTCGGATTGGCTTTATTCAGATCCCTGAAGTCCACACATACCCGAATTCTGCTATCTTTCTTCGGCACTAGGACAATGTTGGCCAACCAAGTTGGATACTCAGATACTAGCAAGAAACCTGCGTCTATTTTGCTTGGTGACCTCCTCCTTAATCTTTAAAGCCCAATCTGGACGTATTCTACGCAACTTCTGTTTAATAGGTTGGGCCTTGGGGTCAAGAGGGATCCGATGCTGTACAATCTCAAGATCGATTCTAGAAATGTCTTCGTAGGACCACGCGAAAACATCTTTGAAATCTTTTAATAAAGTGACTAAGCACTTGCGCTCCTCCAAAGACAACGAGGACCCGATTTGGACCAGACGCAGATCCTTTTCAGTACCCACATTAAAAGCAATGATTATCAGCAAGGGGTTTTGCAAACCTCTCCTCCTCTCGATTAATCAAAATTTTCAAAAACAGAGGAATTCCTTCCTCATCGTTTTCATTAAAATTTTGAAAGTCCTGATTAATGCAATAAACAAGCGGTACAGAGAAATACTCAGAATTTGCGGTGGCATTCTCATTCACAAGGTCAAGCTCATCTAGTTCTTTGTTTACAACTGACTCAAAAACAAAAGAAAAGGACGACTTGGACAAGACCTTGGCATCTGGGTCATCACCCCCAGGAATATTAGACTTCGACTCAGAAGAATCGGAATCTGATTCCAACTCCACAGACTCTATGGAATCAGATTCTAGCTCACTACCCAACTCAGAACTAACTAGACAGGTAGCCCTTCTCCAGTTGCCAAACGAAGAGATGGTGCGTCAGATGCATCCAAAATGCTGCTAGAAGGGTTCACACCTGGCTGGTCCCCGATCATGGAAACGGTCAAGTTATCCCCCAAGCTCTCTAAGTCGATCGGAGGATCCGAAAGGAGACATGCCAATGCTACTCCTACTTCAAGTTCATTTCTATCCGAATCATTTTCTATGCTCTTCTCAGCTTCAGCAGTAATTGGCTCTGCCCTTTCCTCTGTATCACTGTCTTGCAGCTGCAAGTCGAAGAAAATCTCAAAGCTAGGAACACGCTGTTTCTCAGAGCTGAACCAGGGTTCAGGGAAACCGCAAAATGGGAAGTCTTCACCCTCCCGAACAAAATGACCATTCAGGGTTCCCCGATTTGGTTTGTGCACAAGCTCATAGCGCTTCCCAGTTTGCTTAGCTTTGGCTTTGTCTGCCATCTTTTTTCCTTTCCTAACCCAATCCTCTTTGGTGGGCGTATATAGCCAAGACCAAAGGCATGTGGATTATGTGGCACATCAGCCAATGTAGTGATGCCTTTCTGGCCACTTCTTTCCAACTCCATTCCTGGCATATGTTGGAGCTTGTTCATGAAGTAGATTGATTGGACACTGACATACAAGCCCTCATCAGCTGCCAAGATGGTTTGCACTGCCCGCACCTCAGCTAGGGTAAACCCCAAAAGGAATACATCTTCTTTGCCATGAACAATTTCCAGCACAGGCGTAGTTACCTTTGGCGGAGGATGGATAGATGAATTCCTGAACATAATAGTTACACCATTTCCATGGGGGTATTTCAGCATTTGGTGGAGGGTAGAGGCGACGGTTTTTACTTGGTATAGCCACGACCTTCCTAGCAATAGATTGAAAGTGGTTGGCGCATCTAGAACATGGAACTCAATATCATGTTGAGCTAGACCCACTTGACCTCTGATCTATACCGTGCCCATCACCTGTCTACTTGTATTGTCATACACTCGAATCACCTGGGCTGTAGGCACGAAATCTACTGGTTTTAGGCCGATGACATATGTTGTATGAGATGGACAGACGTTAATAGCTGACCCAGTGTTGACCAATACCACCGGCACCCATTTTTCTCTACACTCCACTGATATGTACAGAGGTTTGTTATGTACTGAGCCTTCCAGCGGCAATTATTTGTCTGAGAAGGTTAAGGTTGGATTGGCACCACCTGGGAAAACTAGTCCTGCAAGCTGTTCAAGAGTGGTGTCAATGGATAGCTTGGCTTTGTCCATTGCTGATAATACAGCCTGTCAATGCACTCGAGAAGCCATGAGCAGACCCCAAATAGAAATATCGGCTTGAATTTTCTTCACCTGTTTTAGCACTGCCTCTTCTTCCAACTATTTTTCCTTCTACCTTTCAACCTCTTTATCTTTCCCGGAGGCTTTAGCTTGGTCAAAGTGCAGGGGCTTGAAGTACCGCCCACTTCTAGTCATATGGTCTATCTCTTTAGAGTACTAGGTGTTGTCTGGTAGGTCTCTACCCCAATCTTCATCGGTGTAAGCCAAAAGCAGATCATTGTCCTCCCACTATGTACCTCTGGCAGTCGACAAATAGTTGTCCGGTTCTATTTTGATCATTCTTTCATCAGAAATATCCTCCACAGGGTGTTGAGTTGTTCCAGCTTTCTGTTTGTCTTGATTCCTTTCTTGCACAAACCGCTTCAACGTGACTTCCTGCTGGCTTCCTACTTTGTATCAGCAGTACTTATGACGCCCAATTCCTGAGCTAAATTCTTGATACCGGTGTTCTCCGGCAATTTTCCCTTGTCCTCGGCCATTCCGGCCACTGCAGCTATTCTTGTTTCCTTTTCTTCAGGTTTTGGTTGAGTTTCTTCCTCTCGGACAGGTTCATCACTAAGCCATCTAGAGTTGTCTGTCGACCCATTCAGATCAAACCAATCAATATGCACGTCCCTCTGATCTTGTTTATCGTAGAACTGCAGATTGTCCAAGTCCTCCTCTAGCTCCATTAGATTGTCCAGACCTTGGCTCGTACTATCCTCCCGAACCACGTTGACCTCTGCTGCTGTTGGCAATACCACTTCTGGTTTAGCTTGATCAACCGGTACAATATAATAGCATGGGTCATACACTCCCTCAGCTAAGTCCGTAGAGCTTTTAGGCAATGGACTGTCATTCTCCTCCAAGGCTAATCTTCCTCCTTATGCCATTGTCACCATCGCGGGCTCAGGTTGGAGTGTAGATGTGTCCATCATGCATAAGTCTGTACTTTTAGGAATGAACACGGCCGGTTTGGGTAGGTGGAAAGGGGTGATATATACGTTGGGGTCGTATGGAATGGCCAGTGTATGTATTAGATTTAAGTGTCGGGGTGGAGGAACTTGGTTATGGGCTGGAAGAGGGTTGGTGGTTACATTTGGCTTTTGGGGCGGTGCTATCACTTTATTGTCAATGAGATTTTGAATCTCATGACACAAGCTTGTAACATTGGTCAGTGTTGTGACCGTGCTATTGGTGAAAAGCATAGTATTTGGCTTGGTTGTGTTTAGGTAGGAGAGGATCGGGTAATGGGCGTTGTTCTAACGGCTTAATATGCCCCTTTTTGATTAGCACCCCCAGGGTTTTGGATAAAGGCATATAGAGTAGGGTGAAGACCCTTTGGTTTCGGGCTGGGTTATTTGAGGTTTGTGGAGTGGTGTTGACAAATGGATTAGCTGTTTTGGCTACAGTGGTGACGACATTCACATCAAATGGTTGCGCAGTTGTGCTTCCACTAGTGGTTGCATTGGAACTGCACGTGAAAGGCCTCTTGGCCTGCTCCTTTTCATTGGTTATCAACCCCTGTCTCATCGCATCTTCAATCTGAACCCCTATCTCATGGAGCTTAGTGAATGTGAATAACGGTAAGACAATTATCTTCTACAATAATTTCCCATGCAGATTACGGACCACCATTATGATTTGATCCTTCTCAGATGACCTGGTAGTCATCATCGAAGCCCTGGCCCTTTATCTTATTACAAAGTTTGAGAAGCCCTCCTTGGGCTCTTGACGGGTTGCTTCAAGATCACGGGTTGTGACCTCGATCTGCGTGTTGTATGAGTACTGTGCGATGAAAGCCTCAACCATTTCCTCCTAACTTTGTTTCACAGAGTCCTCCAGTTTTGCATACCAGATAACCGCTATTCCTGAGAAGGTCCAGCCGAAAAACGACAACTTTTGAAGTCTAGTAAGGCCCATTGGCCGCAAGATGTCTGAGAATAACCGCAGATAGACCACGGGATCCCCAGAGCCATCGAACCGATATATGTGTGGCATCTTGAACCGGTCTAGCAGAGTTACTACAGAGTCAGTATATCCATCTTCGATGTTAGGGATTGAGTTCACACCCTGTGCCCGTTTGAGAAGCTTCTCCAGCTTGTTGACCTTTAGTATGGTGGGGTCAACCTCGAATTCAAATGGCGCCTCAGTTTGGTACACTGGTGCCTTGGAGGCTTGCGGTGGGATAGGGTCCACTAGGTTGCCCTAATTCTCAGCCTGAGCATTATCAGTGATTCCGAGTGCTGGGATATCTACTAGAGGTGCATGGAAAGTAGAAGCTGCTGCTTGCTGTGGTTGCTGTTGCTGCAGCTTGTTTGTCACTTTGGCTTGATGGGCTGTAACTTCAGCTTGGCGGGCAGCATCTTGCTGCATGGTTTCCATTGTTTGTTGAAGATGACGGATCAAATCCTCCACACTAGCTGCAAGGTACTGAGTCATCTGAATAGGTGAGTGATCTCTTGGTAGCTTAGATATAGAAGATGAAGCCTGACTAAATGCAAGTGTTTGTTGAACTGGTGAATTATGCCTAACTCTCCTCTGTCTCGTAACTGGTAGGAGCAAAGCAAACATTGGTTGTCCTCGAACAACATCCCCGGATCGGTAAAATCTTCTTACATGGGTCCAGGGTGCTTGGGAAGTAACTGAATTGTCCGAAGCAATTGTGATAAACTACCTTGCAAAAAAAAAAAAATAAAAAAAAAAATAAATAAAGCAAAAAGGAAAGCAAAAATTAGAAACCTCATAGCACCTCAGCTCAGATGTGAACAAGACACAATTGTAATCATAAGCTGTAGAACTGCACTCAACACTAATTTTTGCCCTCAAATCAGATACCCAAACTTGCAACTGATACGTACATTCCTATAGAGTTTTACTCTAAAAGCACATACCAGTTAGATGAGAGCCAAAACACCCTTATGGTGGGGTAGGGTTACCTTGTCCTAGTTTCTTCAAGAACTAGAGTTAACTATTCAAGCAAAGTGATTTTACACAATCTTGCATTCGGGTGAGCATCCTGTCTTAGTTTGGAACAGTCTCTATGGCTTTCAATATGCAACTAGGCCAATTGGTCAAAAAGGGTACCTCAGCAAGACTATATACCTCTCACACCTAACACCGAGAAGTGAAAGGGGGATCAAATGGTACAACGGTAGTCCAAATCTAAAGGTTGTGTTCCTATCGTGGCAGAGCCCGCGACCGGTCAGCCTTTGGCAAACCGTCCAGGAATAGTAGATGGCAAACACAGTGACTTAGGCGCACCAATGCAAATGCAAAGAAACACATAAGTGTAGATAAAATGTTATATGATGAGTTCGAGTCAAGTTCTCTAAATCCCCAGCAGAGTCGCCAGAAACTATAGCTTGACTTTTTCGCCTCCCCTTTCGAAAGTTCAAAAATAGCTCTATAGTTCGGACTCTCGCGGTTTTGAATCTAATCTCACAAGTGCAATATGAAATTGATAAACACCAAAGAGTCCAAATCTGGCAAACCTTTTGGAAAATCGATTTTTGAATAAAAAATGTCAAAATTGGACTGTTTTGCTAGATACAGAGTCGTCATCTAAATATTTTATTTTGGGAAAATTTAGGAAACTCATGACTCGTGCCAAAGGCCACGTGTCCGTCATCACCAAAGTTGCCTCAGCTCGGGAACTTAGGTACGAGAGGGGAAAGTCATGAATTAAGCACCCCCGCTCGCTCGATCAAAGATCGACCTCTACTAATCATGATATGATTTTTTATCAACATTATACGCTCTTGTTCTGGTTATTATGCTAGCATTACTATGAGATGTGCACAAGGAAGTATAGACTGGTTTGCCCGAATTGGAAATATTCAATTTCATGTTTGTTTTGCGAAAAGAGTTTGATTTTGCCACCACAAGTGGGCTTAAAGCTTGCGAATTTGCCACTTAACAAAGTAGGCGTAAAATGTACATTTATTGAATCGTTCCAATTCAAACAACAAGCCTTCATCCGCAAGCACTCAAGCAGTTTATCAAGTAAGTACTTAGCCTTATGGCAAGCATGCTAGTCATGGCAATTACTCACACTCATGCAAGTATGCTGAAGCATTAAAAACTCACATAGTACTCCAAGCCAAAAAGATAAGAGTTAGAAAAAAAAAGCCCGATTCCTAACTATGCCAAATGTTTAATGCAACACATGCGATATACAATTACTAGGCTCGGCTACTAATATGACATATGAATTAATACAGGACATGCGGTCTAAGCACGTATTCAAAGAAGTATTGAAATGACAATACAGTTTGAATGATGCGCCGAGCCTCGGTGCATGCAATACAAGATGAATGGATGCAAGCATAAGGTATGCTAATTGAAACATGTCCCTAATCTAACCATCAAAAGCAGTTAAATAAAAGGGAGAAAGACGTACAGTTAGAAGACATACACATTATTATATCATTTTGCTCTCACGAAGGAGAGTCCGAATGAATAACTAGGCTAAGCTAATTAAGCTAAGATAATTAAGCTAATTATTACAAACCAAAATGAATAAGTAGTTAAACTAATTAACTAATTATTACAACAACAAATGAACTAATTAGATAACTAACTAATTAAATAATTACAAAACAATTGTGACTAATAATTAAACTAAGTAACTAAACTAAGCCAATTAGCTACTCTACCTAAGGAAATGAAGGATGTGCATGCGCATGCTCGGTTTCCACTCGAAAAGACCTCCGTTTTGCTCTCAAAAGCCTCTATTTGCACAATTGAAAACTTCCAGAACAACTTTGCTCCACCTTACCAACACTTTACTGAGATTTACATCAGTGGCCAGCCGGCCACTGGTGAATATTACCGGCCACCTGCCGGCCATAGAAAGTGGCATGCCGGCCACTGATGCACTGGTTCATCTTGCTGTAACAGAGGACAAACAGAGCATATATATGGTATTTTCAAGGATTGTTTGCATAACTCACCCCTCCTTTTCATGAACAAGTTTAAGGAGTGTGAACTCAAGCCACAAACCACCAACTCAAGCAATTTTATTGCATGATGGTTTGTGACTCAAGAGGTGCAATCTCAATCAATGCAAAACAAGACACAAACCTCCTCCCTTTCATGAAAGATCAAGGAAAGAAGGTGACCTTGGAGACTTGGATCATTTCATCACTAGCAAGTATGAAATGGCCCAAGTTCCACGTGTTCAATTAACGTCCGATTAAACACATCAAAACACAACCAAATTCTTATCTTTGCTCACTTTTAGTCCCAAGTTTTAGTTCATTTTAACTTACCAATCATCCTTTAATCAAATTAAGTCCAAAGGTGAATTAAAGTCCTCTAATGGAAAGAGGGTTCAAAACACAAGTTGCTTTAGGTATGAATGAAGTATCATACTGTTGGTAATGAACCCCCTAAGGGATTAAACCATTAAATATGAAACCTCAATTTCACACTTACTCAAACAAGTGACTTGAAACCACTTTCAAAGCAAAATTAAAAGCCAAGAATGGAGGGAGGTTACTGAGATGATTAGTGCTGAAATTAAGTATGAAAATCACCAAAAACATGCAATCAACTCAAACAAGTGGTGTCTAAAGGCCTAAAACACTAAGCTTGTGAGGACTATTACACTACAATTATGCAATATAAGACTCAAATGCAATAACCAACACAAAACAGAGGTAAAACAGTCCAAAATATAGCCTGAAGCATGCTGGAATAAAGTTACAACAAGCTAGAAAAATAAGCTAACATATAGAGCTAACTAGGCTAGCAAACAAGACATAAGGAGGGGAGGCTAACCCCTCCAAATTTAGATTTCAAAACCTGATTTTTACCACTAAAAATACTCTAAAAATCAGTGTTTAAAGGCCCAAAAAAAGATGGTCTGAAAATGGGAAACAAAGGTGGAAAAGCCTTATAAACAAGGAATAAAGAGAGGTGAACCACCTCCTAACCTTAAATGGCCAAAAACACCAATTTTAGCCCACAAAATCAGATTTTGTCTATAGCTCAAAAACAGCCCAAAACAGTGGAAAAAAGATAGAAAAACAAGTATGCAAAGCAAGCTAATAAAGCAAGTATTATACCTCTTGAAACAAAGGGTAACTCTAGGCCACAATTCAAGCCCAAACCAACTTCAAGAGCTCTGAGAAGGCCTCAAGGAACCTCAGCTCAAAGGTGAGACGATTTTGTTAAGGAAGTATAGGCAAGAGTGTAGTGTAAGTAGGCAAAACTGTAAAGAATTTGTAGAGAGAGAGAGAGAGAGAGAGAGAGAGGAAAATTTTTGAGTCTAAAATTTTCTAACCTCTAAACATGAGAGAGGGGGTCCCTATATATAGAAAACATGAAATTTCTACAAGGAGATCCAGTTCTCTACGTGTGGATAGATGCATATATCAGTGTAAACAGCTAACACAGCTGACACAGCTGGCATAAAATATCTGTAGAAAACACTGGTGGCCGAAAAGCCACATCAGTGGCCAGCAAACCAAAAGTGACGGCCGACAGTCTCTAGGGATAACCGGCAGGCCACTAGAGATTGTAGGTTGGAAAGACCAAGGCATGGTCCAAAAATGAGACTAAAAGGATAGAGGATGAGAAAGGCTTAAAGTTATGGCATTCCGCCGATGACTTCGAGCTCTTGGTGAGGAAACAGACTCATCATTGGGTGTACCTACAAAGATGTCCAAGTCGTAAAGGCTGTCAAAAATGGGGTGTCTACAGAGTGTCAGACACAGAACACCACTCAAGGACCAAACCATGGCTCGAGCAAAGAAACCAAATTCCAAGAACCCTAACCTTGTAGAGTAGATCACTCAAGCGAGCTAAACATTGCTTAAGTGAAGAATGACCCCCTCTCAGAGTTTTAGACCTGCAAAGAAACCACTCGAGCGAAGGAAATACCGCTCGAGCGAATAAAACCCGTCTCTTAGAAGTTTAGACTGTAAACACGTACACTAGAAGAAACAAAAGATCGTTTGAGCTAACTTAACAACAAACAGACAAAAATTCATTTGAAACACTAACTTTTAACCTGTTCAAAATATAATCCAATAGCTCTAAACAACCAAACCCAATCAACAACAAGACTAAAATGAGTATAACCAACAATAATGAGTACGGGATCCTGAATCAAAGAGTAAAAAATGGTCAGGTCTTAACCCATGCCGTTATATCACCTTACATATTAAAAAAAGAAAAAAAAATTTACAATTTTACTTTATTATGAAATACTTATTTTACCTTCTTATCCAACCTTCCACAAACCCTAACCTTATCCTCCACTTACCACAACAAACTTCGTCCAACCTCTCCTATCCGTTCCTAACTTCAGCCACCTCTAACTCCACCCCCAACCCCATCCCACCCTTCTTCATTTCTTCTCTTCATTCTTTCTCATTTTAAATCCCAATTCTTCACTCCTACTATTCTCTTTCCAACAACCATAATGACCTCAACTTTCTAGACCACTACTCGATTTCCATTCCTACATTATAACGACCATAACCCTTTTTCCAAATTACAAATAAACAAATACAGCACAATGCGATGCTCACATAAGAGAGAGAGAGAGAGAGAGAGAGAGAGAGATGTATCTAGGAAGAAGAAGAAAAAAGAGGAGACTAAAAGTGTGAAAGAAAAAAGGATGAGCCGCTGGATAGGGTGGGGTTTTGTGTTGAATGAGCTAAGAGGTGGCGCCAAAAGGTGTGGAGGGACTGAGGGTGACGGTCAGAGTTAAGGAGTGGTGGCGGAAGGTGGTCAGAGCTTTCGAAGTTGGTTAAGGGTAAGGATGAGGGTAAGGTTAGGGTTTGAAAAGATGAAATGTGATTTTGGTATTCAATTTGTTGTCTAAAGTATTTTTGCAATTAATTGATGGGGATTCAAAGAAATTTGGAAAATGGGGGTCCAAAGACATTTTGTGGGGGCATTTAGTTGTTCCATTGACTCAAACCTATATCAAACTTAAATTTGTGTAAAAAACTACTCCACTTCTTGACCTAAGTTTATACAAAATTGAGTTTAACTTAAAACTTTCAAAACTATGTGAGGTCTAAACTTTACCACTCTATGGTGAAACTTTTACTCAAATTTATGTTTAAATATAAGTTCTTCTCTTAAAGTAGTTCATATCAAATAAAATTTTGAGTAATGTCTCGAGATGACATTAACAAAATTTATATATTATTTATATTATTCTAACATATAAATAATATATTTATGATATTATTTAATATATAAATTATATATTTATTTTATAATTTATATAAAGATAAACAAGGTGAGCTTGACAAGAGGAACTTATTCAAGCTTGAGCTTAGCATGTTTACTAAACGAGCCTAAAAGTTAGGCTCGAGCTTAATTCATTTACAAAAATGAAGCCCAAGCTTAGTTGGGGCCCAACAACCAATTTTTTTTTTTTTTTTTTTCTTTCTATGAGCTTAGTTCGAGCCAGGCCATGAGCGAAAATCTTAGACCCAATCCCAATGGGCTTGGCCCAAATGGATTAATGGGCTAGAAAAATGAACCACATTTTAGGGACCAACAAGTCGAGCTCCTATGACCTATGTGCCTAACCCCACATTCTGAGATTAAAAGCCTATACCTTGGGGGAATTTTTTTTTTTTTTTTTTCATTTTTTAAGGTTTTTTTGCATTTTTTCCCGTAAATTTTGGTAGGTTCACAGGTCAGTCCGACAAGCTATGAAGCCATGCTTCAAACCCTAAGCCCAGGCCCAAGCAAAGCCTCATTTCATACCTACCTCATTATCACTTCCTAACTTTAACTTTTAATTAATGTTTCTGTTACAAAATTTAATCCGCATTCATCCCATCATCTTGTCGTATTTGTGATAATGACGTCAATAATTGTGTCAAGTGCCAAATGTAACATACTCATGTTGTTTTGTCACAAACCAATATTAAACATTACTTCTATTTTTGGTCAATAAATCCACCACCGTTCATTTTTTATGGAAGAAATCAATCACCTTAACCTTGCACAATCAATTGTGCCACGTAATGGTAGTCCCATCATCGACTTGAGCACCCGAATACCTTCGTTTGTTTGCTAAAACCACCTTGATTATGTTATAAGTAGGGTTATGAGCTCTGTGAGTTGCCATATCATCCTTAATCGAGTTTCTCAAATGCAGCAACAAGAAAGTTCTTAACTTAGAGAGATTTTTTTTACAATTTGATATTCTAAGCTAGTTTCTTAGTTTGTTGTTGATAAACAAAGTGAAATAGGTAAATTCTTTTACTTTGCCTTGTAATCAATCAGTGCATTTTCATTCTCTGAATCACACTCATTTCATTTATCTCTTTCTCTTGTATATTCTTATTCATGGTTTTTCTATTGTTGGCTTGTGTAACCCTTCCCTTTCTAAGTTTAAGGTTTTCAAATCATTATTCTCATTCAGTTTACAATCCTTTTATAGTAATACTTTGATAATTGCCTTTATACATAGTTGAATGTTAGAAAAGATTCAATATCACATTACGACAATGACTAGGACATGATCAAGTCTTTTTATGATATGTTTACCTTTGGCATTTGAGAGGGAGATTTATGAGCTGGAATGGACCATGGTAGAGGCCGGGGCAAGTTGGGCGCCGAGCATGTTTGGGCCGAGATAGCTTGGGCCTGTCCAGAGATGGTTTTGCTCGGACGAGGCCCAAGACCGTGTTGGGACTAAGCTAACTGGGACAAGCCCATGTCCAAAGTTAGTTTTGCTCGGCCGATGATCAGGTCCACGTCTTGGCTGAGATGATGGCCTGCCATCCGGATTCCACGGCCCGCGCGTTTAGCTCGGCAAAAAGGCCTTCGGTTACCAGCTTAACCTAACTTGAACTCGGCTATGCCGGAATGCAGACGAGCTCGGTCGCTATGTAACTCGGCGAGTGGAGCACTCCGATTCGTTATGTAGCACGGTGGCGTTAAGCCGAGGTGGTGCCACCGATCTACCGAGCTCCCACTAATGTGGTCTGGCGGTTTGGTTAGGTGGTGATTGCTGGATTTGTGCTGACAGATGGGAAAGCGGCCCCACGTGTCAAGAGACTAATGTGAGTAGATTTGAGCGCAAAAGGTATATAGGCACAACTGCGCCCCCCATGTTAGGCATGGAACATCATTTGGTGAGAATAACCTAAACACTCAACTCTCCTCTCTCTCTCTCTCTACATCCCTGAGTGTGTGCTAACTTGACCGTCGGAGAGGTTTTCCGGCCACACACCGCCGGGTAGCTCACCGCCGTTGTGCTCGCAGGTCGATCGGATAGACAAGGAGCTTGGACGAAAGGAGTATGGGCTCTGCAGAATATTTGCTCCCCGTACAGCATCTTATCATAATTCTTTGAGATTTTTGGTTAGGATGGAGGAGGGGGTTTTAGAATTTTTTGGTTGGAATGGGGGAGGGGAGTGAAATTTTCAATTGTACATTCTTAAGTGGTTGTAAAAAATAAAAGAGTAAGCAATTAGTTTGGTGAATGATTCGCTTCCTTCTAACCGTGATGCTTGGGTTCAAGTTAGTTGCACTATACAACTTTTTCCTTCTCTTATCCCCCTGTACAAATTGTCAAAAAAAAAAAAAAAAAAAGAGTTCTATTTTTTAACTCAAAAAATATTTATTAAATATTTAAATGAAATAAAACAATAGGTAGAGATTGCACGTCTAATTGAAACGCTTGTGAGCTCATATGTCAAAGTGATAGTTACAGAATCTATTCCTATTTGCCAAATTATTTTTGTCGTGTTTGTATCAAACTAGCATCACCAAAGTGAGCAATGTAGCACAGTGATTTTTTGGAAACTAATAGTTAACGTTTCATTGAATTGTTGTACACGTGTTCAACTGAAGTAGCTCCACATAATGGTAATCTGACGATCAGATTATCTAGTGTCTCAATGTTATATTTAAAAATGTTTAAATAAAATTACTTGTTAGAAAGTGGTTTCACCTCTACAACCTCCCTTCTTTCTTGGCTTTCTCTTTTCTTTGAAAGTGGTTTCAAATTATTTGTTCGTTTAAGCATGAGATTGAGGTGTCATGCTTAATGGTTTAATCCCTTTAGGGGTTCATTACCAACGGTATGATGTCTTTTTCATGCCCAAAGCAACACTTGGTTTCAGCCCTCTTTCCATTTGAGGTACTTAAATTCACTTGTGGACTTAATTGATTAAAGAATTTAAAGGTAATTAAAATGGAGTAATAAAATTGGTGAATAAAAATGTGCAAGATAATAATTTGGTTTGGATTCAATCGGACATTAATTGAAGCCTTGAGTCTTGAGTTGTTTCATATTCATTAGTGATGAAAATGGTTCAAGATTCATTGTCAACTACTTCCCTTGATCTTTCACGATAAAGAGGTGGTTTTGAGAGTTTTATTTTGTTGCATTTATTGAACTTGCACACTTGATTCATAAGCCATCCTGCAATGAAATTGCATCCATTGGTGGTTTGTAAATTAAACTTACTACTCCTTTGAGCTGTTAATGATAAGGAGAGGTAAGTTGTGCAAACAAACCCTTAAGAATATCCTATCCCTACTCTGTTTGCTCTCTGTTGCAGCAGGACAATCCAGTCATCAGTGGCCAGCAGACCATCATCAATGGACAGCAGGCTCCCTGCTAGCCACCAGTGCAAAATCCAGCAGTGTATTTTTGGAGCAAAACAGAGTTGGTCTAGAGGTGGAAATTAGTGTAAATGTTCTATTGTGCAACAGAGGCATTCAGCAGCAGAAACAGTGGCTTTTCGGGTGGAAACTGCATTCATGCATGAGCCTTCCATCGATCCTCGGGATCCGCATTGTAAATATATTAGTATTGTGTTTAAAATAGTGGCTTTGTAATTAATTAGTTAGAATAGCTAATTCGTCTTGTGTTGTAATTATTTTAATTAACTAGATTAGTTAATTAATTAGTTCATTCGTTAATTCATTCGATTTGTAATAATTAATTAGCTAGTTAGTTGATTATTTCATTTGTTGTTATAATAGCTAATTAGATTAGTTAGCTAGTTAGTTTATTCGGACCCTCCTGTGTGAGGGCGCAATGTTGTAATAATGTGTATGTCTTTCAACCCCACATCTTTCTTCCTTTTATTTACTAGCTTATGATGGTTAGTTTAGGGCATCATGTTTTGTTTAGCATTCTCATGTTTGTATCCACTTATGTTGCATGCACTGAGGTTCGGTTCATCATTCTAACTTGCATTGTTAGCTTAGTGTTTCTTTGAATATGTGCTTAGACCCCAAGCTTTCAAATTGATTCATATGCCATATTTGTATTCGAGGCTATTAGTTGCATATCGCATGTGTTGCATTAGTCATATTGCCTAGTTAGGATCATGTATTACTCTAACTTTATCACTTTCGGCATGGAGTACTAGGTGAGCCTTTACTCGCGTTAGCATATCGTATGTTGATGTTGCCATGTCTAGCATGCTTGCCATGAGGTTAAATGCTTAAATGATAAACTATTTTGAATTCCTGTGGATGAAGGCTAATTGCTTGAATTGGAATAATTTGAGTAATGTTCATATGTGATCACTTTTTCAAGTGGTACATATTTGAAACAATTTTCAAAAGAAATATTAATCAAGTGTTCCCATTCTTGCAAATTAATCTATACTTGTGTGTGTGCGCATCACATAGTAATGCTAGCCTAATAATTGGAACAAGAGCATATAATGTAAATAAGATTCATATCATGATTAGTAGAGGCCAATCTTTGATTGGGCAAGCAGGAGTGCTCAATTCATGACCTTTCCCTTTCGTACCTAAGTTTTTGAGCCGAGACAATCTTGGTGATGACGGACACGTGGCCTTTGGTATGAATCATCGGTTTCCTAAATTTTCCAAAAATATTTAAGTGGTGACTCTGTATCTGGTAAAGCAGTCAATTTTTGGCATTTTTGATTCAAAATCGATTTTTCAAAAGATTTGCCGAATTTGGACTCTTTGGTTTTTATCTATTTCACATTGCACTTATGAGATTAGATTCAGAACCGCGAGAGTCCAATACTGTAGGGCTTATTCATCTTCCGAAAGGGGGCACGAAAAGTCGAGCTACAGTTTCTGGCGACTCTACTAGGGATTTAGAGAACTTGACTTGAAACTCATGATATGAAATTTTATCTACACTTATATGTTTCTTTGCCTTTGCATTGGTGCGTTTAAGTCACTGTGTTTGCCATCTACTATTCTTGGACGGTTTATTAGAAGTTTTCCTAAAAGCTTGCCAAAAGGCTGACCAGTCACGGGCTCTGCCATGATGGAAACACAACCCTTGGATTTGGACTACTGCTGTACCATTTGATCCTCCTTTCACTTCTCAGTGTTTGGTATGAGAGGTATATTAGGTAGTCTTGCTGAGGTACCCTTTTGACCATTCGACCTAGTTGCATATCGAAAAGCCATAGAGACTGTTCCAAACTAGGATATGATGCTCACCCGAATACAGGATTGTGTGAAACCACTTTGTTTAAATAGTGAACCCTAGTTCCTGACGAAACTAGGACATGGTAACCTTACCCCCTCATAGGGGTGTTTTGTTCTCACTTAACTGGTATGTGCTTTACTGGAAAATGCAGAATGTGCTCGATTGCAAGTTTGGTATCCATTTTGGGGCGTAATTGTTGAGTGCGATCCTCTGGCGTTGATTACATCTGTGTTGGTAACATCATTAGCTAAGGTGCTGTGCGGTTTTTGATTACTGCTTTTTTTTTTTTTGCTTTATTTCTTTTTACTAGGTTGTTTAACACCATAGCTTCAGAAAGTTCGGATATCCCCTAAGTGCTCTGGACCCGAGCCAGAAGGCTTTGCAAAGCCGGAGATCTTATTAGGGGAGAGCCCATGTTTACTTCACTTCCACCAGTTACAAGATGGAGGAGAGTCAGATAGAGTTCACCAGTCCAGTTTTTACAACAGTCACCCCTTAATTCACCTATATCTAGTCAAACTTAGGGATAGTCTTCTACTTTTAGTCCAACACGAGATTGCTCATCTATTCCGATGACACAGTATCCCCCAATCAGTATGGAGGAATTAATGTATCACTTTTCGTAAATAGTTGAAACCCTACAGCAAGATGTTGCTCGTTAAGCTGAGGTCACAGCCCGTCAGGCTGAGGTAATAAATAGGCTGCTACAACTACAACTACAGCCGACAGCAGCTTCTGCATCCCATGCACCTCCCATGGGTATCCTAGCACCCGAAGCCACTGCTCATATTGCTAATGTCCAAGAAACTCAGGGCAATTCGGCAGAGCTGATCCCAGCACAAGCCTCTAAAACACCTGTGTATCAAACTGAAGCTCCATTTGAGTTTGAGGTTAACCCAACTGTGCTTAAGGTCAACAAGCTGGAGAAGTTATTCAAGAGAGCACAAGGTGTTAATTCCATTACCGACATAGAGGTCGGGTATACCGGCTCTGCAGTGACATTGCTAGATCAGTTCAAAATGCCGCACATCAATTAATTCGACGGCTCAGGAGATTCTATGGTTCATCTACGGCTATTTTCTGACATCCTGCAGCCAATGGGCCTAACCAGGTTACAGAAGCTCTCTCTCTTTGGCTGTACCATGTCTGGTATAGCGGCCATTTGGTATGCAAAGTTGGAGAATTTTGTTAAGCAGAATTGGGAGGAAATGGCCAAGGCCTTTATAGCTCAGTACTCGTATAACACATAAATCGAGGTCACAACTTGTGATTTTGAGGCAACGAGCCAAGAGCCAAAGGAAGGATTCTCAGAATTTGTGACGAGGTGGAGGGCTAAAGCTTCAATGATGACCACAAGGGCTTCTGAGAAAGATCAGATAAGGATGGTAGTTCGCAATCTGTACGAGAAGTTGTTGCAGAATATGATTGTCCTACCTCTATTCACATTCACTGAGCTCCATGAGATTGGGGGTGCAGATCGAAGATGCCATGAAACAAGGGCTGATTACTGATGAGAAAAAGCAGGCAAAAAGGCCTTTTGTGTGCAGTTCGAATGCTACCACCAGTGGTAGCACAACTACACGGCCATCAGATGTGAGTGTTGTTACCACCACAATCAAGATTGCCAATCCCTTTGCGAATACAGCTCCACAAACTTCAGCTAACCCTACCCGATCCCAAAGGACCTTTACCCAACTCTACATGACCCTATTTCAAGCTATGAAGGTGTTGGTCAAAAAAGGGCACCTCAAACCATTAAAGCCTCGCCCACTACCTGATCCTCTTCCACCTAAACACAACCCAGCAAAGTACTGCGCATTTCACCAACAGCATGGTCATGATACCGACCAATACTTTCGACTGAGTCATGAGATTCAAGACCTCATTGACAACAAGGTGATCGCACCACCCCAGAAACAAAATGTAACTACAAACCCTCTCTCGGTCTACAATCAAGTTCCCCCACCTTAAAATCTAAACCTAATCCATACACTGGCTATCCCCTATGACCCAAACGTATATATTACCCCTTCCCACCTACCAAAACCGACATTGTTCATTCCTGAAAGCACAAATTTGTGCATGATGGCCATGTCCGCACTTTAACCTAAGCCTGTGGTGGTGACAGTTGCAGTACAAGGAGGCTGGCCTTAAAGGAAAGTACGAGTCCATTGCTGGAGAGCTCTGAAGACTTACCTAAGGGGGTGTACGATCCAAGCTTCTACATTGTGCCGATTGGTCAAATTAAGCTTGAATTGGTGTTGCCAACTCTAGTAGAGGTTAATGTGGTTAGGGAGGATGGCTCGAGCCAAGGGTTGGATGATTTGGCGGAACACGAGGAGGATTTAGACAACCTGCAGTTCTTTGACGAACAAGATCGAGGGGATGTGCAGATTGGCTAGTTTGATTTGAATGGATCAACCAACAACTCTGGGAGGCTGAGTGATGAGCTCGACAAGGAAGAAGGAACTAAAATGAAATCAGAGAGAAAGGAAGCAGGAATTGCTGTAGTGGCTAGAAGGGTCGATGAAAAGGGAAAACTACTAGAGAACGTCGGCGTGGAAAATTCAGCGCAGGAACTGGGCACTGTATGCGTTGTGGGCATAGAACGGGAAGCTACGCTAAAGCAGTTTGAACAAGATAGGGTTGAAGACAACCAGGAAGCTGTAATTGCCCAACACCTATGGAGAATACCTGTGATGTGAAGGTAATACAAATGGAGCCGGACAACTGTTTGTCTGTTGCTAAAGGTGTATGGTGGGATGATGATGATCTGTATCTGGCTCACATCGACGAAGACTGGGGTGAGTGTCTTCCAGACAACATGTGGTACGCAGAAGAAATAGATCACATGACAAGAAGTGGGCGGTATTACTTAGATCAAGTTGAGGTATCTGGGAAAGACAGAGAAGTTGAGAGATAGAAAGAGAAGCAGCTGGAAGAAGAAGTAGTGTTGAAGCAGCTTAAGAAAATCCAAGCTGACATCTTAATTTGGGGTCTTCTCATGGCCTCTTGGGTACATCGACAAGCAGTATTGTCAACAATGAATAAGGCTAAATTGTCTATTGACACTACTCCTGAACAGCTTGTGGGAGTGGTCTTCGCAGGTGGTGCCGAGCCAACCTTAACCTTTTCTGACAAAAAAGGGCCACTGAAAGGCTCATCTCATAACAAACCCATGTGCATATCTGTTGAGTGTAGGGAAAAATGGGTACCGGTGGTGTTAATAGACACCGGTTCAACCATCAATGTTTGTCTTTCCCACATAGCTTATGCAATCGGCCTTAGACCAGCAGACTTTGTGCCTACGGCCCAAGTAATTCAGGCATATGATAATACAAGCAGGGAGGTCATGGGCATGGTGCAAATCAAAGTCCAAGTGGGCCTAGCTCAGCAAGATGTTGAGTTCCATGTCCTGAATATGCCGGCCACCTTTAACTTACTGCTAGGGAGGCCCTGGTTGTATCATGTGAAAGTTCTCTCCTCTACCCTCTACCCTCTACCAAATGTTGAAGTACCCTCACGAGAAAGAAGTGGCGATTGTTTTCAGGAATTCATCCATCCATCCCCCGCCAGAGGTAACTACACCAGTGCTGGAAATCACTCATAGATGTATTCTTCTCAAGGTTCACTCTGGCTGAAGCCCAAGTAGTACAGACCATTCTAGCCGTTGATCATGTATGTCAGCGCCCAGTCTATCTATTTCATGAACAAACTGTAGCATGTGTCAGGAATGGGACTCAGAAGAAGTGGCCAAAAAGGTGTCACATCATTGATAGATATGCCACCCAATCCACATGCCTTTGGTTTGGGCTATGTACCTACCAAAGATGACTGGATCAGGAAATGAGAAGAAATCAGAGGTAGAGTTAGGGCCAAACAAGCTGGGAAACACTATGAGCCCATCCATAGGCCAATCTAGGGAAAGCTGAATGGCCACTTTGTTCGGGAAGGAGAAGATTTCCCTTTTTCCAGCTTTTCCGAGCCTTGGATGAATTCCACAAAGTAGCGTGTTCCCGGGTTTGAAATTTTCTTTGACTTGCATCTGCAAGATAGTGATGCTGAGGAAAAGGCTGAACCAAGTACTGAAGCTAAACAGAGCATGGAAAGTGACTTAGACAATAACGAACTTGGAGTAGGGGGCAGCACTGGCTTGTCTCCTTACAGATCCTACGGCTGACTCAGAGGACTTGGGGGATAACCTTACCATCTCCATGATTGAGGAAGAGCCAAGTGTGAACCCATCCAACAGTATTTTGGATGCATCAGAGGCACCATATCTTATCTGGCAGCTGGAGGAGGGCTATTTGTCTAGTTCTGAGTTGGGTAATGAGCTAGAATTTGATTCCACTGAGTCTGTGGAGTCGGAATCAGATTCCGGTTCTTCTGAGTCTAAACCTGGTATTTCTAAGGGTGATAACCTGGATGCCAAGGTCTTGTCCAGGTCCTATTTTTCTTTTTCTTTTGAGTCTGTTGTAACCGAGGAGTCGAAACATATGAATGAAAACGATGCCGATTCTGAGCATTTCTTTGTGGCGCTTATTTATTGTGTTGACCAAGTTTTTTAGATTTTTAATGAAAACGAAGAGAAATGAATTCCCCTGGTTTTGAAAAACTTGATTAATTAAGAGGAAAGGTTTGTTAAACCCTGCATTGATGAAATCATTACTATTAATGTGGGTATTAAGAAGGATCCGCGTCTCGTCCACATTGTCTTCGGAGGAGCATGAGCGCTTAGTTACTTTATTAAAAGATTTCAAAGGTGTTTTTGCGTGGTCCTATGAAAACATGCCTAGAATCGATCCTGAGATTGTACAGCATCGGATCCCTTTTGCCCTCGAGGCCCAACCCATCAAGCAGAAGTTGCGTAGAATCTGTCCGGATTGGGCACTGAAAATCAAGGAAGAGGTCACCAAGCAGATTGAGGCAAGTTTCTTGTTAGTATCTGAATGTTTGACTTGGTTGGCCAACATCGTTCCAATGCCGAAAAAGGATGGTAGAATCCGGGTGTGTGTGGACTTCCGGGACTTGAACAGAGCCAGTCTGAAGGATGACTTTCCTTTACCGCATATTGATGAGTTAGTGGATTTCACTGCGGGCCATGTATTGCTATCTTTTGTCGACGGGTTTTTTTGGGTATTACCAGATTCTCATGGTGCCCAAAGACAGAGAGAAAACCGCGTTCACTGTATCGTGGGGGACTTACTGCTACCGGGTTATGCCGTTTGGGTTGAAGAATGCTGGGGCTACCTATCAGAGGGCTGCGTCCACCATTATACATGACATGATCCACAAAGTGGTCGAGGTGTATGTGGATGACATGATTGTCAAGTCCAAAGAAAGAGAGGGCCACTACACCGCCTCGGAAAAATTCTTTCAACAGATCAGAGAATACAAATTAAGGTTGAACCCGTAGAAATGCACCTTTGGCATAATAGTAGGGAAAATGATGGGCTTTTTGTTCACATAGAGAGGCATCGAAGCAGATCCTTCTAAAATCAAGGCTATCTTAGAAATGCCACCACCAAGGACAGAAAAGGAGATGCGAGACTTTTTGGGTAAAGTGCAATTCATAAGACAGTTTATTTCCAAATTAACCTTGACTTATGAACCACTATTTGGTCTTCTGAAGAAAGGGAAGAAATTTTGATGGGATGATCGATGTCAATTTTCTTTTGAGCAGGTTAAGCAGTACCTCTAGAATTTGCCAATGTTATCGCCACCACAGCCAAGAAAGCCTTTGATTCTGTACCTGTCAGTGACAGACACGATTATGGGATGTATGCTCGCTCAAGAATCTGAAGATAGGATGGAGAAAGCCATCTACTACTTGAGTAAGAAAATGCTAGATTATGAGACCTACTATACTCCGTTGGAGAAAGCTTGACTAGCCCTGGTATGGGTTACCTGAAAGTTAAGGCACTGCCTGTTAGCTCACTCTGTAATCTTGGTTTTGATATTAGACCCCATCAAATATCTCTTTCAGAAACCAACCCGTTGGTTGCTTCTCCTCTCCAAATTTGATCTCAAATATGTCAACCGCAAGTCGGTCAAGGGAAGAGTTGTAGCGGAGTTCCTAGTAAACCACCCGGTAGAAGAGGATGAGGTAGTGGAATGCTTGTTCCCAGATGAAGCCATTCTACAAGTTGAGGAGGAGACTTGGATGATGTACTTTGACAGAGCGTCCAATCAATATGGTTATGGGATCGGTGTGTTGCTGATAGTACCCAATGACTCCCATATACCTTTAGCTTTCAAACTCCAGTTCAAGGTGTCTAATAATGAAGTAGAATAGAAGGTGTGTATCATTGGTTTAGAAGCCGCCCTGGAACGAGGGGCAATAAGATTGGATGTTATTGGGGACTTGAGCTTTGTTGTTTCTCAAGCAAATGGAGACTGGAAAGTCAAAGAAGAAAAGATGAAGGCTTATTACCAGATCCTGAAAGTTCTGATTCCTAGGTTTGAAAAGCTGACTTTCACACATCTACTAAGAGAGAACAATAGGTTCGCTAATGCTTTAGCAACTCTATCTTCTATGGTAGACATCCCACTGTAGACACCCCATTTTTGACCGTCCTCAAGACTTGGACGTCACCGTTTGAACACCCGGTGATCATCCATGTTTGTGTTCGTTTGGAGTTCCCGGAGGTCTCGGCTACGCGCCTTGCCTTAGGATCTCCGAACTCGACTGTTTAGTGTCTGGTTTTGCACCAAACACTTGTGTTTTGCCTTGGAGGGGCAGGGAATGCCTTGTGAGGCATCCCCACACATCACCGGCCATGGCTAGAGGCCACCGGCTGGTGTTTTGTTGCCATCAGCAATGTATATTGCCAGTCGGCATTCTTTGTTGCTGGTTGGCAGTTTATTTAGTCAAAATGGCACTTTTGGCTGGCCGACTACTGTTCATCTGCTTTTGCAGATATTTTAATACAGCTGGCTTGCATTTTGTTCCCCTCCATACACGTGTATGGAGGGATGGCTTCCTTGTTAGTTTCTTGAGTAAGCTTTACAAGATTGGCTTCCCTATAAGAGGAGCCCTCCTCTGTTGGCTTTAGGGATAGACAAAAAGGTTAGAAAATATACAGAGAAGAGCTCTGGATTAGGGTTAGGGTTTGTGTCTCATCTATCTCTATTTCTCTCTCTCTCTCTCTTTTTACCTTTGTGTGTGCATAAGTGTATTTGTGTCTTACTATTGCACACAAACACATAGTGTTACACCTTCCCTTGGCTACTGAGGTTCTAAGAGGTTGTTCTTGAGGTTCTTGGGTGGTTTTGAGCTTGGAGGAGCAGCTGGTCCACCATTGTTGAAGAGGTTCTTCAAGGGTAACAATCTTACCCCTTTTTACCCCATTCTTGCATTGTATTTTTACCTACCTTGCAACTGTTTTTGGCTTTGTGTATAACACATAAAAGTTCTTTTTTTTGGGGCCCTCTAAATAGTTTGTTTAGAGTGTTTTGTGGTTTGGAGGTGTTTGACCCCTCTTAAGCCTTGAGGGGCTCCATTTTGTGCTATTTTGTGTGGGCTCCGGGACTTTGGTGTTTGGGCCTCCTCACCACTAAAATCTTGAGAGATTTCAGTGGTAAGGATGGTGCCTTGACGTCCCAAGAAGGAGAGGGCCACCCCCTCTCCTTATTGTCCTTGAAAAGGGCTATTTTTGCCTCTTTAATGAGCACTTACCTAAGCCTCATGTTGACCATGCCTTGGCTGTTATTTATGTTTATTTTCATGAAGTAGCATTCTTGTATGTTGGTTTTGGTACACCATGCTTGCTTAGCATACATGCCTTGTAATGCCATTTTGTTGCCTTAACATGCCTTAGGTTGTAAACCATTGTTCTAGCATGTTTTAGGCTTGGCTTTGTGAAGCTTTTGTGCTTATTTTGCTATGTTTGAGGTCTGTCCTTAGTTGTTTGGGTCGACTTTGGCATGCTTAGTATAGCCCCTTTGCATTTTTGGTTTGTTGGCCTTAAGTGTGTGAATGTATAGCATGCATCCTTGCCTTAATTTAGTGGGTTAGGACCATTTGCCATGTTATTTCAGTCCCTTTAACATGCTTGTATGCTTGCCTTGGATGCCTCTTTGAAGCTTTGAAAGCTTGTCTTGCATGCTCCATGTTTTGGCCATTGTGCATACCCTTTGAATTTGAGCCACTTAGATGCCATCTAGGTGTCCCTTGGGTGTTGTCTAGGCCTGCCTTAGACTTGTTTTAAGTCCTCTTAGTCTTGTGAGGCTTGGTGGACTTAGTCTCGGTTTAAGCCTCTTGGCTTGTCTTGGGTTTTTGGCCTTGTTTGCATGCCTTGTTTGTCTTGTTTAATTGGTTTAGCACCTTTTGTAACATGATTTTCAATGCTTACCTTGCATGCCATTAGTCCATGTTATGCCTCTTTCAAGTGTGCTTGAGAGTTTCCCTTTTTTGCTTGAGTGTTAGCCCTTTAACATGTGCATGTGTGTATGTGTGTTTAGTCCTCATTTCATAGCATTTTGGCCACTGTTTTAGGTCTATTTAAGGCTGCCTAAATCAATGTTTAAGTCCATCCTATGCTTGTTTGCATACTTACCTTGCATGTTTGCTTGCATGCTTGCATGTATACATTGCATTGTCCATGTTGCATGCTAGTTCATATGCCTAGGTTGCATTGCATCTTGCATGCATGCCTTGTTCCTTGATCTAGTGATAGGAATTGGGCCCCTTTGGTTTGTTGGTTTGCATTACATTTGACATCAAAATGTGCACACTTGGTCCCTTGGGCCACCACGCGTAAATCTTGGCGATTGATGGCCTGAGAACCAAGGTGCATGTCTCTTTGAGTCACTAACATGATAAGGGACATGATTGGTGCATATATGGCTTGAATTGCATTGCTGTGCAAAGCTCATCTCTTCATTGTCAAGCGAGTTCGTAGGAATTTTTTGCCGATCATTGCCGCAGTGCCGACCGACAAACAATTGGTGGCGATGGATTCATTCTTAGCGACGAACATCTCCTACGGCGGTGGCCATTCTATCGGCCGGTGATGTCTGATTGCTCGAGGCAACCACGAGGCTTTGGAAGCCTTCGAAGGAGTACAAGAGGGAAAACAGAGGCAGCTTGCGCATGGCAGTGCATTTCTGAGCAAGACCGAGCATGCATTGCATCAGGCTCTCCTCTCGAGGCGATTTACTGTTTTCCCTAGATTAGTTAATTTGCTTAGCTAATTAGATGGCCTGTAATATTTAATTAGCTTGAAGGTTAATTATCTGTAATATTTATTTGGTCCCTCCAGGCGAGGGCGAATCTGTAATAAGTGTGGGTGCGTGTGTGTGCATGTCTTCCAATCCCCATTTCTTTCTTCCCTTTTATTTACCCGCTTATGATGGTAGATTAGGGCATGTTTAAATTAGCATACAGTATGACTGCATGCGTGCATCCATACATTTGTCTTACATGCACTGGGCTCGGCGCATCACGCTAACTGTATTGGTATTTCAAATCTAACTTGAATACATGCATCAATTGATCGTATTTCACATGCCATGTTTAGGTTAGCCGAGCCTACTCTAATTGCATCCTGTATGTGTTGCATTAGTCAAACTTAACATGAACTAGGACCATGCATATTTGCTAACTAGTTTATTGTTTTGGCACGGAGTACGATGTAAGTATTTTCATGCTTTAGCATACCGCATGCATGTGAGTGCTATCATGACAGCATGCTTACCATGTGGCTAATTGCTTATGTGAGATAAACTGTTTGATTGCCTGTGGGTGAAGGTTGGATTGTCTGAGTTGGAAAAACTCGTTGAAATCCGTATTTTAGCCTACTTGCGAGTAGCAAATTCCAAAGTGTTTTTCAAGACAAACGGATATGAAATGCTTATTTCCAAATTAGGCAATCTAGTCTATACTTGTTTGCTGTGCGCATAACATAGTAATTCTAGGCTAATAACCGGAATAAGAACGCATAACGTTTTCAAAATAGGATATCACGGTTAGGAGAGGCCGGTCTTCGGAGCGGGCGAGAGGGGGTGCTCATAGCTGACCTTCCCAGATCGTACCCAAGCTCCCAAGCCGAGGCAACTTTGGTGATGACGGACATGTGCCCTTTGGCACCAAGTCAGCGTTTCCTAAATTTCCTTATTAAAAAATATTTAGGTGGCGACTCTGTATCTGGCAAAGCAGTTCATGTTTGGCATTTCTCTTTCAAAATCTGTTTTTTCTCAAAAACGATTTGCTGGATTTGGACTCTTTGGTTCAGATTTACAACCACAAACAAAATCGAGTCCGAACTGTAGCGTGTAGCGTGGGGTCCCTCGCGGGCGTGTTACACCCACTTGGAGTCTAGATGCGTCCGATTATCATTGAGCAGAAATACACGCCGGCTTATGAAACTATTGCCGCAATAAATGAAGCGTAAGACAAAAACCCCTGGTACTACGATATTTGGAATTTCTTAGAAAAGGAGATTTATCGACCAGGGGCAAAATGCCAAGGACAAAAGGGGAATGCGGCGAATGGCCATCCAATTTATCATCTGCGGAGGTAAATTGTATAAAAGAGGTCATCTGGGAATGCAGAAGGTATATGTCGAAGAAGAGGAATCAAAGCGCTTTATGGAGGCTATCCACGGCGGGGAGTGTGGGATGCACATGAATGGAGTGATGCTAGCCCGAAAGATTCTTAAACAAGGTTATTACTGGTCCACCATAAAGGAGGATTGTATTGGTTTTGTTCGGCGATGCCACAAATGCCAAATTCATGCCAATCGCATGAATATTCCGCTGTCAAAACTATACAACATGACTTTGCCATGTCCTTTCTCAGTTTGGGGAATCGACGTCATTGGCGCAGTCACTCCAAAAGGATAGAATCGACATGAATACATGTTGGTGCCAATTGATTACTTTACAAAGTGGTTGGAAGCTTAGTCCTATGTAGTGTTGAAAGCATCACATGTGACTAACTTCATCAGAAATAATATCATTTGCCAGTACGGAGTCCCAAACGAGATCATAACAGATAATGGCTCCCACTTTAAGAAAGAGGTGATAGACTTGTTGGAGAAATACAATGTGGCTTTCCATAAGTCATCTACATACAGGCCACAAACCAATGGAGCCATCGATTCCGCCAACAAGAACATCAAGAATATCTTGCAGAAGATGATTGAGACCTATAGGGACTGGCCAGATAAATTGCCATTTGCACTCTGGGGTTATAGAACTTCATTCCGGATGTCTACAGGGGCAACTCCTTATGCTCTCGTCTACGGGATGGAAGTCGTTTTGCTAATTGAAATAGAAGTCCCATTGCTACGAGTTATGGCTGAGTGTCAGAAAGCAAAGACGGACTGGCAATAGAGTAGATTTGAGGAGTTGATGATGTTTGATAAAAGAAGGCTGAAAGCATTGTACCATGTTCCCAGAATCTCAAAGAGGGAGATATGGTGCTGAAAGACAACCAAGCTCCCATTCATGACCCTAGGGGCAAGTTCAGACCCAATTGGATTGGTCCTTACATCATCAAAGCTATTTGGTCAAGTGGAGCTGTTATTCTCATGGACTTGGATGTCCCAGAATTTTCACAATCGATCAATATGGATAAGTTGAAGAAATACTATCTCTGAGAGGCTCGCTAGGCCAAAAACTCGAAAGGGCAACCTAGGCAAAAGTTAGAGCATGGAAAATTAGAAATAAAGAAAAACTGAGCTCGCAAGGTTGAAAACCCTGAAAGACAACTTTGGCAAAAGTTAAAGTGCAAAAGGAGAGTGTTAATAGTCGAGTAAACCTGAACTGAACTACGTAAGGTCTGATTCCCATATTCAGAATACGTAGGCAACCTTATCCTGAAGTTTGGTCGTAATCACCTCCAACTCAACTATCCTGTCCATGTGTCTAATAAGGTCATCTTTGTTTGTTCTTTACCTGAGAGTTCGGTTGTTATCTTTATTCTGAAAAGAAGAGCAGGTTACAATGCAGAGCAGTGGTATTAATCAGGGGCATTTCTGATCTTTTGATTCAGGGTTGTACATCGTAAGGATTGATTTCGTGCGTGTTAGGTGGTGATCCTTTTCGAAAATGGTTTTGGAAAGTTTTAATAAAAGTTGATTTTGTTCAAAATTTTACCTTTTACAACTTAGACCATTTTTGGACCAAAAGGAAAATTTTTAGTGCTCATAACTTTAATTTCATTGATTTTAACATAAAGTTATCCAACTCTCTAATAAAAATCAAAGTTGCTTTTATTACATCAAAAAAAACTTGAAAGGAAAGGTCAAAGCAATAAACTAGGGGCATAGGTGAGTCAGGTGCTACTGCGTCCTCTGCTCGTGCTTGCGGAAGCTTCTGAAGCCAAAGTGGACCCGGTTTGTGCCTCATCCTCAAGCCAAGCCAAACTTTCACTAGAAAGGGCATAACTGAAACTAGAGGCAGGGGTTAGAAGCTCTCTCGTTGTCCAAGCGGTGAGGTACCTAGCTAAGTGTGAACCACAGATGGGGAATGAAACCGGGTACTCTGCCCCTTCCTTTGGGCGGGTCTGATGATGCTTGAACTGGCATTTGAACCAGACAGGGAAGTAGAACATGCAATCCGTGAGGCTAATCAATTGTATGCCAGGTTGCTGAGCCATGCTGTAACTTATCTCGTTCAGATTAAGCCAAGGGCAACGCCAAGCTATGTCAGCAGCAGACTTGTTGCACCACCATCCCTCATTGGAGAAATCCACTAGTTGGTGGCAGAAGAAATAACCTCGAGCTGAGTACTCAGGGCAAGAGTCCATTACCTTTAGCTTATCCATAAGCCACACCACGAAAGGGATGAAAGAAAAGAGAGATTAAAGAATAGAGAGATGTATGTTTAGAGAGAAGTAAGAAAAGGGCTTTGAGAGAAAAATAGAGCATGAGTGCCAAGTGATATGAGAAACACATATGAAAAAAGGTGGGAAACAATACCTGAAGAAGTAATGGACTCCTCGCGAATCTGGTAGTCTCTCGCCGATGAAAGGCATCCAAGCCCATCAACGTCTTGGCCAGTGCCAAACCAATGCAACTCTTACCTTTTTTCAGACCTTGGGCCACTTCGATCAACCGAATGCTAGATCTGCCGAAACTAAGGGCAAGAAGGAAATGTGCAAGCATACATAAGCAGAGGGCATGTTGCCAAAAATCTCGCTAGATAAGGTCGCCTGTATCACCGATATCGAAGAATTGATGAATCAAACTGGGTATGTCTAGCTCTTCGTTGTGGGCCAAAGACCGAGCCACGTGCAGAGTGAGCCCACACATTTGTCCCAAAGCTTGGGCGTGGCCAAAACGGGGCTGAGGCATGATTTTCTCATCGCGCCGAGACTCCATTAGTGCTTGAAATTCTTCAAGTGTCGGGTATATTTCTTGTCCCCCGAAGCAAAAGACATGTGTAATTAGGTCCCAGCATCGGGCCGCTGCATGGAGAAACGAAAAGAAGTAGAGTACGGCCCAATAGAAAAAGTGCACTTATGCCAAAACCCCAGAAATTTACCTTTTCAATGTTATCTAAAGAAGCAATCCAATCAGAGAGCTTTTCGGCAAAAAATGGCTCTATTTGTGGAAGAAATTGCAGCTAAAATGAGGTTCTGGAGAAGAAATCACGAAGCAGAACCTTTTGTAGAAGATAAGGCTGTGAGTGGAAGCGAACTGTCAACAATCTGGAGGTTACTCACACTGGTGGCCGGCAAGCCATCCCCCTCTGGTCGGTAACTTTTCTTTGTGGCTAGCAGTCCCTTTTTCTGGCCTGCTGTCCACCTGTGTGCTGGGCAGTGTTGGCAGCATGTGTTTTGTCTCGATCTTTGAGTGTTTTAAAGTCTTGTTTTGAGTCTTTTGGTTTTAACAAATGTGTTTATCTGTATTTGAGTTGTTTTTGCTTTGTTTATCAAGTTGTATGTTGTATTTTGGTTGTTGCTCGGCTCATTACCCAATTAAGAACATTGTTTCAATCAAGTGCTCTCTTGGAAAATTCAATTCCATGTCCATTTCATGCAAATATGATGCTTATGATGCAAAAATAGCAACACTTTTCATAAAAAAAAATATACGAGGTTTTATTTCGATCATGGTTTTTACAAAAGAGATGTACAATTTTCAAAGAAAAAATATAACCTATCTGAAGCTATACATGTGCTAATGCTACCAAACAAAAAGAAAATAAGCAAAAAAAAGTACAAAAACATTAGCGCCAGTCATCTCAAGCACGAGAGGACCTCTTTGTCCTCTTTCTTGGATGGAAGGACTTGAGAGCACTATCTTCATCGGCATCGCTGTTAGAATCAGACTCTAAACTAGAGCCTATATCGTCTCTGCTCTCCGCCTCAGAGTCTGCCTTGGCGTCACCTCCGCTCTCGGACCCCAAGCCAGTATCACTACCTTCGCTCTCAGACCCCGAGTCAGCATCATCACCTCCACTCTTGAATGACTCAGAATGTCGACTCACTGCCTCCTCGGAGTCATTAGTCTCACCATCATCATCGCTCAAAATGGGCTCTGAAAAGATTGCTCTGGCCTCGGGTGTCCTTATCCCTGCCTCGAGCACGGCTCACATCTCGACCACGAGCTATGGCCTATCTTTCTTTCCTCTATGCTATTGAAGGAGGTGTTGCCAGTGCTAGTGTTGTTGCTGCCACTAGTGCCATTGGTGCAGATGGAATCTGAAAAAAAATAGTTGTTAACATATCAACTACAACGTGTGTATCAAATACAGGCACAGTATGCAGAATAAGTGGTATACAGAAATCAGTTACAGTATGGGTACAGTGTGCCAATGTAGTGTATTAGTGGAAATATGATAGTGTGATGCGCAAAAAGAGTTAGTAATGAAATGCATGTTAAACTCTCTCCTCTGCACCATACCCATCAGAGAAGCCACTAGCTCGAGAAAGCTCACCGTATACTCTATAGATGCCTGCAAATGTATTTGGATGATCAATGTCTTCAATAAACATATCTGAAATGGAAATGTGGGGTTCAAATGGTAAAGTGTGGTCCATACCTGGGATGAGCCTCGAACTCCAACAAGCTTGTGCCCAGTCTCTGCCAGCTCAATCGGAATTTGATAAGCAATCCCAGTCGGCCGCCATCATGTGATCACAGTGGGAAGCTCTGGTCAATGAATAGCCTGCTCAACGGGAGGAGCCCCTCTAGCATGGGCCCTAGTCGTCTGAGTTGCCTTGCCCGCCACAGGAGCCCTTGCTCCCTCACTTGCGTGAGCCCCCGTTAGAGGAGGCGTAAGGTGGGTCTGAATAAATGTCGTGTAATTGCCCTCTCCTCTGAAGAAGTCAGCATCTAAGCCTACCATGAACTTTATGACTGCATCAATAGATAGGCTATCCGCTATCCTCATAGACTCCGGGGGTGGCATCGGAACGACCAGATCAGGCAAGACCATAGTCTGGCAAACGAATCCCTCGATCAAGAACCAAGCTCGGTAGGGTAGGCCCTCCAGCAAAATTCGAAAGCGTGATGTGCCCCAAGCTCCGGCATACTGGTCTCTTACCCTGGCCAGCATCATGGCCCAAGGCTGCCATGCGATCTACAAACAAAGAATGTACAGATTGTTATTTGCTGTTAGTTGCTAAAGTGTGAATCAGAATAGTTGTAAAGCAAAAATGACTGAGTTTCAGGTTACCTTGGCGGTGACCGCTGTATCAAAGTAATAGCAGAAGAAGGCAAAGGTCTCGCGACTTCGGCACTGACACCGACCATCATATCGTCTTAAGTAGAGAACCATAAGGGGGAGCTCCTCCATAGGCTCTGGAGCGAGGGCTGGAAAATATGCATAAATCCATAGTTGCAAGGAAAGTACAATGATATGAGAACACCAAGCATAAACAGATATAGAAAGTAAAAAACAGAGAAAGCACACAGTATAAACAGATATAGAAAGTGCAAAGCAAAAAGCACAGGGCATGAACAAATACAAAAAGTGCAAAGCAGAAAGCACAGGTATTAAACAGATATAAAGCAAAATATGGGAAGCAGAAAGTGTAAACTGCAAATAGGGAATTGAAATGCATACCTCCCAGGCTCGTAAGTAGCCTCTGATTCGCTCTCCCCTCAGGCGGGAGGCAGAGCTCATATAGCCGTATAGAGGGGTAAATCTAGCTCTGCCCCAGTCGTAGAAGTGTACCTAGGGAAGGGTCACCAGGGCACTCAACAGATATAAACCCACGGTGTTCCACTTGTTTGAAAACAAGGTGGTACCAAGGACAAACATTAGGAAGCCTCGGGCATACTACTCCATCTCCTCTAGTGTCTCAGGCTCGCTCCCGCAGAACTGCTTAGTGGACCAACTGTATCTCACCATGGCTAGCCGGTACAAAGGTGGGCACGATCCCAACAGGTCGATCTAAGTAGCCTCCCCCTCGTCCATGTCTGTGTCAAAGGGATCAGATCACCCTCTACTCCTAAGCCTGTGATCATAGCAAATTCGTAGGAAGTCATAGTCATCTTCCCGGTAGTAGAAAGGTGGAAAGAGTTAGTGGTGTCCCACTACCTCTCTACTAGCGCTCTTGGAAGGAGGCAGCTTGTTATAATGCGTGTCAGACCAAAGCAGAAAAGGCCGAAACCAGCCTCATCAACGATGTCACGGACCCCAGTAGGGATCTCGTCGTACCAATCCCTCGCCGTCGTCGCTCCGTACCCCCTGTAGACACAGGAGCCTCCCTGGGGCAGAGAAAAAATAGTGAATCAAGCAGTGATGAAAGAGTAATCAAATGAAAGACAGTGCAAGAAATGAAGTTAGAAGAAAAGTAGGAATGCATGAAAACATAGTTCATACCTCAGTAGCATTGGAAGAAAGGTAAGAGGCCAGCTCCCTTAGTAGGAGATCCTTTGGTATGCCGTGAGCAAAGTCGCTGAAACGCCTAATGCCTCTAGGTGGTAATATGTGTGTGTGAGGATGATATGTCGCCGGATCGAAGGGCTGCACTCTCAATGGTAACGGTTCTGGCTCGACCTCTAGCGCAAACTCCACCTCAAGGTTAGCCTCAATGCCCTGAGCCGCCTCGCCAACCTCAATAACTATTGACTCCTCTACCTCGGCAACCGGTGGAAATGTAGGTGGAACCTCTATAGAAGCTCCGTTATGAGAAATCTCATCCGCCATCTGGAAAATGGGTGAAAAAGTAGGTGAAAATTGAAGAAAAATGAAAAAAAGAAGGTAAACTTAGAAAAAGTCAACCCTATGAGAGAGATAATGGGAGAAAAAGTTAAAACCCAAGAAAGTTCACGAAACCTGAGAGAAACTTGAAGGGAACAAGCAAAACGTGGTGAAAATCTGAGAAAAAGCGACGAAATCAAAATCTGATCAGTTCAAAATGTAGAGAACTAAGAGGGTTTTATGAAAAAAAGTTTGCGTAGTTGTTGGAAAACATGTATAAAGCACGAATCTAGAGAGAGAAAGTGTCTAGAGAGAGAGTGAGAAGATTTTCAAGCTTGGAGAAGTGAGGAAATGAAGTTTGAGATGGTATACTTAAAGACCCGAAGCAAAAGGACAATTTTGCCCCCAATCAGCCATTGATGGCCGGCAGGCCACTTTGGTGGCCGGCAAGGTTTTCTGGTGGTTGGTAGGTGGCCGGCGCCTTCTCCTGGTGACCAGCATGTGGCCGGTGGCTCTGAGGTAGGTCCTAGTGCTGTTCTGTGCTTCTGCTTTTTGAGTAGTGAATGGAAGGTTCTGTTTTGAAAGCTTTTAGCTGCATTCTGATATGTGAACGTGTCCCACTTGCTACTATGAACGAGGTGTATCCTTTTGAACATGTTGCAATTCCTCTGAGAGGTAAATCAAAAGTTGCCACCAAATATCGTATTCGTTTTGTCAAATTATGTCTTTGTTCTCTTCCGTTGCATAGAATATGCATTTTTCACATATGTGCATGTTGCATGCATGTCTTACATCATTTATGATTCATACATAAAACATGCTGTCAATTTTGCATATAATATGTTTTTGTGTCTTACATAGAACATGCCTTCAATTAACATCATACGTTGATTGACCATCTTGCACGAAACATGTGTTCTCACTGTCTCAATTTATAATCACGTTCACTTTGTGCATCCATCGCATTTATTCATTTCGTGCATCTATCGTACACCTCATTGTTTTATCTCGGGACATTTGAAGCATGAGCTTGAGTGGTTTCTCTTTTATCTCAAGACGCGTGAAGCGCGAGCCCTGGGCGTGTTTTATCTCGGGACACGTAAAACACGAGCCCGAGCGGTTTCACTTTTATCTCAGGACACGTGAAGTGGCCCTGGGTGTGTTTTATCTCGGGACACATGAAGTGCAAGCCCAAGCGATTTCTCTTTTATCTCAGGACGCATGAAGCGCGGCCCTGGGTGTGTTTTATCTCGAGACGTGTGAAGCGTGAGCTCAAGCAGTTTTTCTTGTTTCTCAAGATACGTGAAATGCAACCTTGAGTGGCTTTTTTCTCGGGACACATGAAACGTGACCTCGAGCGGTTTTCATTCCTTTGTTTCTTAGGATGCATGAAGTGCGGCCCTGAGCGATTTTTATCTCGAGTCGTGTGAAATGCGACCTCGAGCGGTTTTTGTTTTTTAGTTTCTCAGGATGTGTGAAACACAACCCTAAGCGGTGTTTTCTTTCTTCGTCCTGTGTTTTGGCGTGGTCAGAGTGTGTTTTAGATCTTTTTGCATGGAATCTGTGTTGGTTTTAAGCCTAAAGCTGCTCATTCTTATGTAGTTACTTTGTTATTGCTTATCGCATATGTTATTGGCATCTGTTATTGCTTATTGCATTATCTTGCATGATCATGAGTTTTCAAAATAGCCGGTTTCGTGAAGCGTGTGAGTCCAACTTTCAAAGTTTTTTGTGCATATCATTTGCATCTTGCGCTAAAACTACAATGGTTTGATTCTTTGCAAAGGTATACGTAGGCAGCCTACGAGCATAACCATCTATTTCTGTCTTGATTGTTTGTCCAAGTCTTATGGCCTTGTCAAAATGAGTCGTCTTCGGGCTTTGACATTCACTCACTTCATTTCATGACTCCGAGTTCTGTTAAAGAGAGGCAACTGTAGACATCCCATTTTTTATGGCCCTTACGACTTGGATGTCATCGCTTGCACACCCAATGATGAGTGTATATTCTTATTAAGTGCTCGAAGCCCTCAGCGGAATGCCACAGCTTTGAGCCTTTCAAACCCTACACACCTGTTGCCTTGTTTTTGGACCAAACCTTAGATTTTTCAAGCTTGCAACCTTTAGTGGCCTGCCGACCACTACTTCTGGTTGCCGACCACTAAGACTAGAACAAATATAACCCTTGTACACCCACAAGGAAAAGAAACAGGAATAAAGCTAACACAAACTATATAGAAAACACAGGTTTATGGGGATAAATGTGTTCAAGGGCCCCATTACAAGAGCATGGGGGCCATGAACACATCAAAACAAATATAATAGCAATACACAGCAGTAGCAACAAAAGTGTAACTCCATTCTTCCCCAACAAACACAGCAGCAGGCTTGGAACACTAGCTTGAAGATGGTGATGCCCAGTAAAAGCACCTTAATGCATGAAAGTTTTGTTATTACGGAGTTTTGACCAAATTTCTCATAAAATGTTAGTACAATTTTGTAAAAGCAACTCACTTTTAAGAAGAGTCTTACTGTGAATGAATTTGTTTATGTATGAACAAAGGGAAATTCTATGGTACATATCCCTTTACGATGTGTACCACATGCATCTGTAGTTACGATTTTTATGTTCTTGGTTATGACATACTGTGTTGTTGGTTATAACATATGGTGATGTTAGTTATGATATTATTTTGGTTACGATTTAAGAATTGTTTAGCTATATCTTATATGATATTTGGTTATAAGTTAAATTTTATTTTTACTTATGACATCCATAATATTAAGATATATCATTTGTGATGATCAAACTCACAAATGACATAGTATTTCCCGTGAACAAAATACAAAATACAAACATGTGTAAAACTGTTATTTATTTATTAATAATTTTTATATGTATCAGGGTGATCCGCAAGTCATTTTGCGCTCCTCATCGGCTTCCTCAAACTCCAATCTTTATTTGATTTCTTATTTGTAAGGTATTTTCTCTATGTATAATATATATATATATATATGCTTGTGTATTCTTTTATAGTTTAATTTTTACACTTCTAGAATTGCATTTCGATATTAATTAGCTAATAATGTACAGCTCCAGCTTCCCTCATCTGAAGCTAAGCTTTCCTCATCAGAAGATAAAGCCACCTCATATGAGCTGACCAAGGTAGCAGAGTTATAGCTGAAGCCACAACTCAAATCAGTTAGAGCTGCTGAAGATAATATCACACTCGTGTATACACCTAAGGCAGTTACACTCTAACTGTTGTAATTAGGCAGTTAGGGAAGTTGTTATGATAACTATACCATAGTTAGTTAACTAGTAGATAAAGTTACTAATATAGTTGTATTGGTTATAAATTCATCTGTACTCAAGATATTTTGAATGTTGAATAAGATTTGTTTTCTCTTTATGGCATTAGAGCCTTGTATAGCTCATGCGAGCAACAAAGCTTCATATCGAAGTTAACACTGGTGAATCTTCAACAAAGTTCAACAATAGCAGATCTTCAAGGAAGATAAACAATGGAAACCTCTTAAACTGTTACTCCTATCAGTTCTCCTTTACCTTCAACTCTCACTCTGCTTATCTCCAATCTGAATTCTTTCGTTCCAACAAAACTTTATTCTACAAATTATCTCATATGGAAGAATCAATTTCACATCATATTGTGAGCTACAAATCTACTTGGATATGTAGATGGATCAAAGGTTTGTCCTCCTTCTACAGTTCTTGATGAGAATCATAATGCTATGGTGTATCAAACATATACACAATGGATCACAATTGATGCACATCTACTTAGCTGTCTTATTGCTACATTGTCTTCGTCCATCTTTACATCTATTTTTCATTGTACCACAAGTCATGAAGTATGGACTACATTGGCTACAAGATTCACTTCGTTGTCCAGATCACATGTTCATCAGTTGAAAACCAAACTCGATCATCTTACAAAAAAGAATTCAATAATAGAGGATTATCTCAGTCAAATCAAGACTATCTCTGATCAATTAAGTCTTGCAGGATCATCAATCCATGATAAAGACCTAGTTTTACTTACTCTTAATGGCCTACCTGATGAGTACAATGCCTTTAAAACAACAATTTGTGCAAGACCTGAACCTGTTTCTATTGCTGCCTTATCTTCATTGTTGTGTTCTGAATCCATTCACATTGAAGGTTCACTCAAACAGGCTCACACATCAGATCTCCCGTTTGCTTATGCTGCTACCAGGACCAATTATCGAGGCAATTCCAGAGGTTTTACTAGGGGAGGATATAGAGGTAGAGATTCAGATAGATTTTATAAAAACACTCATAGAGGTGGAGGACAAGGCAGAGTTAATTCATCATCATCTTCAAATCCTAATTTCTCCAATCAACACAACAACCATTCTAGTCCTCATGGACTAGTATGTCAGATTTGTGGTAAGTCAAATCACTCAGCCATGGACTGTTGGCACAGAATGGATCAGACTTTTCAGCCTTCTTCTTCATAAAAAGGAGGACCACATTCTAAAGTCTATGTTGCCTCTTCTTCATCTGCCTCTGCTGCTCAAGCTAACCATTCTACTCCTGCTGTATCTTATTCAAATTGGTTCTTCGACTCTACAGCCACCAGTCATTTCACCAATGATCTTAACAATTTCACTCATCATCAGTCGTATCAAGGTTCTGACCAGGTCACTGTAGGAGATGGCTCTGCATTTCCTATTCATCACATTGGTAATGGACAACTTCCCACACCATCTACTTCTTTTCATCTTCCTAATTTGCTTCATGTTCCTTCCATTTCCTCTAATCTTTTGTCAGTTCATCAGTTCATAAAAGATAACAATTGCACCATTACTTTTGATGCTGATTGTTTCATTATATAGGACAAGGTTTCCAAGAAAATTCTTTATAAAGGTTCTTATTCAGCTGGTTTTTATCATTTACTAGCTACAGCCGCTTCATCAACTTTTCCTGCTCCTACTCATTCATCCACTTGCTTCAAGTCCTCCATTACTTCTTATTGCAGCACGACCACTTGGCATAATAGATTAGGCCATCCTTTTAGTAATAAGTTGCAATAACTTGTATCTCAACATCTTTTGCCTACTACTGTTTCTAGTTCTAATGATAATAAGCTGTGTCTAGATTGTTGTGTTTCTAAGAGTCATAGGTTGCCATTTCATCTCTCTAATTCCACTGTAAATCAGCCATTGGCTCTTATTTACTCTGATGTTTGGGGACCTTTTAATGCATCTATTTCCAATTTTAAGTACTATGTTCTTTTCATGGATGATTACAGCAAATTTACTTGGCTATTTACTCTTACTTACAAAAGTGAAATGTTCTCTAAATTTGTTGAGTTCAAGGCTTTTGTTGAGACTTAGTTTCACACTAATCTTCAAGTTCTTAGACGTGATAATGGGGGGGGGGGGGGGAATATTTAGCCAACAAATTTCAGCAGTTTCTTAAAGATAAGGGCATTGAACATCAACGTAGTTGCCCTCATACTCCAGCTCAGAATGGGGTAGCTGAAAGGAAGCATAGACACTTAATTGAAACCGCCATTGCTCTTATGTATCAGTCTGCCCTTCCATTGCACTATTGGTTTGATGCTCTTACCACCTCAGTCTCTCTTATTAACAGGCTTCCTACTTCCAAGCTCAATAACCTTACTCCTTTTGAGGTTTTATATCATCACTCACTTGATTATTCTTTTCTCAAAGTGTTTGGTTGTAGGTGTTTCCCTTAGCTTAGACCTTATACATCTCACAAACTCCAGCCTATATCTGTACCTTGTGTCTTTATTGGTTATATTCCATCTACCAAAGGCTACAAGTGTCTTGATGTGACCATTGGGCACATCTTTGTTTTTAGGAATGTTAAATTTTGAAGAGTCTTATTTTCCTTTTCAATCTCAGTCTTTGTCTCTTCCTCGGTCTACTCCTCTTTCTATATCTCAGCTTTATACTTTCTTTTGGCCTTCATCCAGCTCAGCTGCTCCATGTTTTGTTCTTACTGTCTCTATTGCTCCTATAGCTCCCTTTGTCCCTGCTCTAGCCATGTCTGGCCCTTCAGACTCTATTGTGTTTCTTTCCTCAGCAAGTCCTCCCATGCCTGACACTTCTGGTCCTACTCCAGCCATTCCTATATTTCTTCTATTTAAATTGATTTACCTTTTCTTCCTTCTATCTCCAACACTCATCCCATGCTCACCAGGTCTAAGTCTGGACCTCTCTCTTCTACCTGTCTTTTAACCTCTTCTACTCCTACTGAACCTGATACTTATAAAGCTACTGCTACTTCTCCTTAATGGTAGGCAGCTATGCTAGATGAGTTTCAAGCCTTGCAAAGGCAAGGCACTTGGTCCCTTGTGCCTTTACCCTTAGGCAAACTTGCTATTGGATGTAAATAAGTCTATAGGCTCAAGAAAAACTCTGATGGATCTATTGCTCATTATAAGGCTAGATTAGTAGCCAAAGGTTTTCTTCAGATGGAGGGCATTGACTATCATGAGACTTTTAGTCCTGTTGCAAAGCAGCCCACAGTACAAGTACTTTTATCCTTAGCTCTTCATTTTCAATGGTCCATCAGGCAGCTTGACATTTCCAATGCATTCTTGCATGGTGTCTTAGAAGAGGAAGTATATATGTAACAACCTTAAGGGTTCATTGATGCCTCTCATCCTCAATTGGTTTGCAAATTACATAAAGCCCTTTATGGTCTCAAACAGGCTCCTAGAGCCTGGTTTTCCATATTCTCTTCCTTTTTACTTTCTTGTGGTTTTATCTCTAGTCATTGTGACTCCTCATTGTTTGTCAAGAAGATTGCAGCCTCCATTATCATTTTTTCTTATCTATATTGATGATATATTGTTAACTGGGAGTGATTCATCTTATATAGCTACTTTGGTTCACCAAATACATGGTGCTTTTGCTATGAAAGGTTTACTTAATTACTTCCTTGGCATTTCTGTTTCATCTTCTTCTATGGCTTATTTTTTGTCCCAGCAAAAGTATGCTGCTGAGTTGCTTGCTAAGGCTAGTATGGCTAACTGCAAGCCATAATCTTCTTCCATGGCTGTTATACCCTGCCTCCTCTTCTCCTAATGATAATTTACCTTACTCCAACCATTTTCTCTACAGAAGTATTGTTGGAGGTCTTTAATACCTCACTACCACCATCACCAGACCTGATCTTGCTTTTGCTATGAATTTTGCTTGCCAATTCACGCACCAACCTCTTGTCAATAATTTTGTTATTGTAAAAAGGCTTCTCAGATATCTCGAAGGCACTATTGGTTATGGTCTTCAGTTTAGCCCTAGTCCTCTTACCCTTCATGCCTTTTCAGACTCTGATTGGGCTGTGATTCTCTTGATAGGCGATCCACTACTGGGTTCTGTATTTTCCTTGGCCCAAATTTGGTGTCCTGGTCTACTAAAAAGCAGCCCATTGTGGCTAGATCATCTATTGAAGCTGAGTATAGGGCATTGGCTCAAACTGTTGCGGAGTTAAGTTGGATAGGCATGCTTCTCTCAGACTTGTATATTCCTACTTCTTCCCTTACATTGTGGTGTGATAATATTTTTGCCATCTCTTTGTCTTCCAATCTAGTTTTTCATGCTCGGACTAAACACATCGAGGTGGATTATCACTATGTCCAAGAAAGGGTTGTTGCTAAAAAGCTCACCATTTTTTGTATTCCTACTTCCGATCAAGTTGCATACATTCTCACCAAGCCTCTACCTATTCAACGCTTTCTTTATTTACAGTCCAAGCTTGTGGTTCTTTCCTGTCGCACACACTTGAGAGGGAATGATAATGTACAGCTCCAGCTTCCCTCATCAGAAGATAAAACCACCTCACATGAGCTGACCAAGGCAACAGAGCTATAACTAAAGCCATAACTCAAATCAATTAGAGTTGCTGAAGATACTATCACACTCATGTATACACCTAAGGTAGTTACACTCTAACTGTTGTAATTAGGCAGTTAGGGAAGTTGTTATGATAACTATACCATAGTTAGTTAACTAGTAGATAGAGTTACTAATATAGTTGTATTGGTTATGAATACATCTGTACTCAAGATATTTTGAATGTTGAAATAAGATTTGTTTTCTCTTTATTAGCTAGTAAATATATAATATGAAAGTTTTGTTGGATCATATTACGAGGTGTCTTATATTTACTGTACACTCACGATACTATAAGGTTCCTTTTACTATTGGCTGAGGCCTAGAACTGCGGAGTTGTACTTATAATGTTTATTGCCTAGTGTATTTTGATCATTTTTCTGTTGTGGACATAAGCATCTCACTGAATTACATATATCTTATATAAGGTTTTAGAGTATGACATAAAAGAGAGCCGAGGAGTTATTCTTCTAATTTTTATTTCGTATAGTGAATTTTGATTATTTTTTCACTGTGGACATAAGTATCTCGCCGAACTATGTGTAGTTTGTGTTATTGTGTGTATGTTTTTTATTTTGTTATTGTTTTTTGTATGTGTTAAATATAGTAACTATATATTCTATTTATCATACATATCATATTATATTCATTACCATACTTAGGATTACCATACTTAGATTTCTCTCTTCCTATATAAAGGAGCCTTGTATACACACAATATTAAATATACGCATTGTATAATAATCTCTCTCTCTCTCTCTCTCTCTCTCTCTCTCTCTCTCTCATACACACACACACACACACAAACACAAATATTGTAACATGATATCAGAGCTATAGGTTAACCTTTTGGTGTTCTTTACTTTACCAGTGGGCAACAACCTTGCCTTGGCCGCCCGTCGGACCTCAACCCATTCCACTGCTATATTTTCCTTTTAATATCACTTCGTGGTGATCTCTTCCTCTATCCGCTAATTTATTCCTATCCCAAATATCTCTATCATTTTTTTACTCGCAATCCTTTTTGTGTGTGTGTGTATGTGTGTGTGTGTACTTTTGCTCCACTCTGTCTTTCCCTTTGCTTCCATCTCAAATAGGTTTCTATCTTTAAACTTATTTGAGTTTGAGGGGGGGCATTATATCTATATTATGGTGAGTATGGTTACACACCATGTGAACCACCTAAGTCGCCCCTTGGCGCACCACCTAAATCGCCCCTCGGTGCACTTCCTAAGCCGCCCCCTTGGCACATCACCTAAGTCACCCACTTGGCGCACTAGTCCCTAAGTTGCCCTCTTGGTGCATTCCCTAAGTCACCACATTGGTGATAAGCAACCTCAATTGCAGAAGGAATTGCCATAGCAAGAACAATCCAATTCATCTGCTTCGTCTATGAGCTCATCTGCAAAGACTTATAGTTACAACAATGAAGTCAGTTAGATTAGTCAAAGTCAGTTAGACTAGTTAGCTTAACTATAGCAGTTGTAAAGTTATTAGAACCATAGTCAATTGTAACTATAGTTAGGTAAAGTGCATTTGACTATAAATACTGTATGTGATCTTTATAGATATTTTGATTGAGATTGAACAACATGATCTACTTTGAATCTTCTTTATGGTATCAAAGCCCTATCTCCAGCGAGTATTGCTCTTTCTTCTGAGTATTGATCTTCTCGTTCTTTGAAGCTCCTTAAAGCTTCTCTCATGGCAGATTCATCTTCCTATATGTCTCAATCAATACCTTCCAATCTCGCACTACTTATCTCAAATCTTAGTTCATTTGTCATAGTAAAGTTAGATTCAACTAACTACATCGTCTGGAAGAATCAGTTGCAGAATATATTGCTAGCAACCAAATTGATTGGATTTATTGATAAACCAAAGGATTGTCCATCATCTAATCTTATCGATGCAAGCAACAAAGAAGTTTCTAACCCTGAGTATGTTCAATGGATGAGTATTGATGCTCATCTTCTTAGTTGCATTACAGCTATTCTGTCTCCTGCCATTTTTACCTCTGTTTTTCATTGTAAGACAAGCTATGAGGTATGGAATGTTCTTCAATCTCGTTTCACTTCCCTTTCTAGATCTCACATTCATCAACTTAAGAATAAAATGAATCGTCTCACTACTAAAGAATTAAGCATAGAAGCATATCTGAATGAGTTTAAGCCGTAGCTGATCAGCTAGCTCTAGCATGTGCACCTGTTGGTGATGAGGATATAGTTTTGTTGATCTTGAATGGATTGTCGACTGAGTATAATTCTTTTAGAACCATAATCCGAGCCAAATCTTATTCAATTTCCCTTACAACTCTTCTTTGCTTTGCTCTGAGGAAATTCATATTGAAGCTGCAAGTAATCTTTCTCATGCATCTGAAATTCCCTTTGCCTATGTTGTAACTACAAAATTCTTTTCTAATAGAGGTGGTTCTAATGGTTCTACTAGAGGTTATAGAGGTCACTTCTCTAACCGAGGATGAGGTAGATATTTCAGAGGTTCCAGCTCACATCGAGGAGGAAGACAAAATTTTCAGTCTTCGAATTTTCAGCATTCTCAATCCAATGCATCTTTTTAGAATTCTCCACCACAGTCATATAATTCTCAGCATAGTACTGGTTCTATGGTTGTTTGTCAAATCTGTGGCAAGCTCAATCATACAACCTTAGAGTGTCGGTATCACATAGATCATAGTTTTCATGCTTTAACCTCAGGCACACCTACAACATATGTGGCTTCTGCTTCTCCATCTCAGTCTCAGCCCTCATCTGTTTCTATTACCTGGTATGTTGATTCTACTACAACCAGTCATATTACCAATGACTTGAATCATCTTTCTGACTATCAGCCTTATCAAGGTACTGATCAAGTCACAATTGGCAACGGTTCTTCTCTTCCTGTACATCACATTGGTAATGGTTTACTTCCGACTCCTTTTCCACTTAAACTCCAAAAATTTCTTTGTGTTCCTCCTATTTCTTCTAATCTGTTATTTGTTCATAGGCTAGCTTCTGATAATAATTGTTCTATTACCTTTGATGTTGATAAGTTTGTTGTTCAGGACAAGGATACCAAGAGCATTCTGTATAAAGGCCTTAATTCTCAAGGCCTTTATCATGCTCCTCAATCAGTTTCTATGTTCCCTTCATCTTCTCCATAGGCTTGTTTCAAGAGCACTACTTCTACCACTGCTGCTTCTTCTACTACTGTAATTGTTTCACCTTCAAATTGGCATCTCAGACTTGGGTATCCTTTATCCACCATGCTTCATCACATCATTAACACTTTTATTTGCCTTTCCACACTTCATCTAGTTTATGCCCTCATTGTTGTGTCTCTAACACACATAGGCTTCCTTTTAGTTTATCCAATTCAACTGTTAGTAAACCTTTAGCTCTAATCCATTTAGATGTTTGGGGCCCATTTTCTGCCTCTGTATCAAGCTACAAGTATTATGTTGTTTTCATTGATGATTTCAGCAAATTTACTTGGTTGTTCCCTCTTCATTACAAGAGTGAGGTGTTTTCTAAATTTCTTGAATTCAAAGTTTTAGTTGAAACTCAATTTTCTACATCTCTTAAAATTCTGAAGAGATGTAGAAAATTGTGACAATGGTGGTGAATACTTATCTACTAAATTTCAGAATTTTCTTAAACACAAAGGCATCTTACATCACCTCACTTGTCCTCACACTCCTTCTCAAATTGGAGTGGTTGAGCAAAAGCACAGACATCTAATTGAAACAACTATTGCTTTAATGCATCAAGCTTCTTTGCCTTTAAATCTTTGGTTTGAGGCACTGGCTACAATTGTATTGCTTATTAATCAATTACCTACTGCTAAGCTTCACTCTCTTACTCCTTTTGAAGTGCTTTTTAACACACCTCCAGATTATTCTTTTCTCAGAACTTTTGGTTATAGGTGTTAATCTTGGTTAAGGCCTTATACTAACCACAAAGCTTTAACCTAGGTCCATTCCATGTGTTTTCATTGGTTATCATCCTTTAGTGAAAGGCTACCTTTGTCTTGATCTTTCTACATGTCATATCTATCTTTCTAGGCATGTTGTGCTTGATGAAACTTGTTTTCCTTTTTCATCTTGTCCTTCTTCTTCACCAGTTCCATCAGTTACTCAGTTGCATTCCTTTTTCTAGCCCTCCACTTGTTCTGTTTCATCTTCTGTTCCTTCTTCTTTCAGCTCTTCTTTTTCTATTTCTCCTTTTTCTCTATCTGCACCTCTAATTGTTCCTCTTGTTCCTAGTTTTACTACTCTGCCTATTCCCTCTACTGGTCTCTTTCTGTCTGTCCCTAGTCCTATAGTTCCTTCATCCCCTCCTTATATTTCTATTTCATCTATTTCTATTGACTTACCTTTCTCTACTCCAATTTCTACTCCTCTTCCTCCTCTCCTCCGCTCTAACACTCATTCTATGGTCACCAGGTCCAAGTCCACTTACCTTTCTCCTATTGCTCATATGGCTCATGTTCCCATTGAACCTTCTTCAAATAAAGAAGCCTCTCAATCTCCAGATTGGACTCAGGCTATGCTGGAAGAATTTCTGGCCTTTCAACTCTAACACACTTGGTCCTTGGTTGATCTTCCTCCCAACAAGAATGTCGTTGGCTGTAAGTGGGTTTATCAGTTGAAAAAGAACTCTAATGGTTCCATTGCTCGTTATCAAGCACGGTTAGTGGCCAAAGGATATCTCCAGGAGGAGGATATTCACTATTAAGAAACTTTAAGTCCTGTTGCGAAGCAGCCCACTATCCGGATTTTATTGTGTCTTGCTCTTCATTTTGGTTGGTCTATCAAACAATTGGATGTATCTAATGCTTTCTTACATGGTGTTTTTCATAAGGAGGTTTACATGACTTATTCCTCAGGTTTTATTGATTTTTCTCATCCTCATCAGGTGTGTAAACTTCATAAGGCCTTATATGGGCTTACGCAAGCCCCTCGTGCTTGGTTCTCTACATTCTCCACTTTTCTCTTGTGTCAAGGTTTCCTTGCTAGTTATTTTGACTTTTCTTTGTTTATTAAGAAGTCTACATCTTCCATCACCATTCTCCTCATATATGTTGATGATATTTTGCTGACTAGATGTGATGTTTCTCATATTACCTCCTTGCTTGCTCAAATGCATAAAGTCTTTTCCATGAAAGAGTTGGGCCTTCTTAATTATTTCTTAGGCATCTCTGTTTGCATATCTGCTGCTGGTTTCTTTTTGCATGAATCTAAGTATACCACTGAGATATTAACCAAAGTTGGGATGTCCAATTGCAAGCCCTATGCCTCTTCCATGGCTACTAAATCCTCCAGCTTCCCAAACTCCGATCTTCTTTTTTCTTAGCATGCTTTGTATCGCAGCATCGTTGGGGCTCTTCAATATCTGATGATTACTCGCCCCGACATTGCTTTTGCTGTCAACTCCACTTGTTAATTTATGCATGCTTCTTTGGTCAGTCACTTTAATGTTGTCAAATGCTTGTTGCGTTATCTTAAGGGTACTCTTGATAAGGGTCTTCAGTTTCAGCCAGACCCTCTTGTCCTCACTGCCTACTCTGATTTCGACTGGGCTAGGAATGCCATTGATCATAGATCAACCACTGGGTTCTATATTTTTCTAAGTCCCAACTTGGTTTCTTGCTCTGCGAAGAAACAACCTACTGTTTCTCGCTCCTCCACTAAAGCTAAGTATCGCGCTCTTGCTCAGACTTCTACCGAGTTTAGCTGGCTTGGCATGCTTCTTCAGGATCTTCACATTTCCCTTGTCCCACCTACTCTATGGTGTGACAATTTCGCTGCTATTGCCCTGTCCAGTAACCCTGCTTTCCATGCTCGTTCTAAGCATATTGACGTGGACTATCATTTTGTCCGTGAACGCGTGGTTTTCAAACAATTGGTTATTAAACATCTTGCTACTGCTGACCAAATTGCTGATATTCTCACCAAACCCCTTTCTGTTTCTCGGTTCCACTTTCTTCAACACAAGCTTTTGGATCATTCTTCTCCTGTCAGCTTAATGGGGAATGATAAGCAGCCTTAGTTGCAGAAGCAGTTACAATAGCAAGAACAATCCAATTCATCTGCTTTGTCTATGAGCTCATCTGCTAAGACTTATAGTTACAACAATGAAGTCAGTTAGATTAGTCAAAGTCAGTTAGACTAGTTAGCTTAACTATAGCAGTTGTAAAATTGTTAGAACCATAATCAATTCTAACTATAGATAGGTAAAGTGCATCTGACTATAAATATTGTATGTGATCTTTATAGATATTTTGATTGAGATTGAATAAGATGATATGCTTTGAATCTTCTTTAATTGGCACATCAGCTGCCCCCTTAGCACACTATCTAAGTCGCCCTCTTAACGCACTCCCTAAGTTGTCCTTTTAGAACACCAGTTACCTTCTTGGCACACTACCTAAGTGGCGCACTCCCTAAGATGCTCCCTTGGGGCATTTTTTGTTCTTTTCCAAGCCATCTTCTGGTACATATGGTTCCTTTCTAAGTTGCCTCCTGGCGCACATGGTTTCTTTCTGAGCTGTCTTTTGGCGCACTTCTTCATCTGTTGCCATTATCATTCAATACCACGTCATAAGTTATGTGTATGCTACGTTTGCTAGTTTAACACTCACTCTTTTTCTATAACGGTCTAACACGACCATAATTTGACTCTCGGCATTAGCTTCAGCCTCTTATCTATCTCAAGTGTCCCTGTGCTTCCGTCCGGACTTTGCAATCTATTTGTCTCGAATCTATTCATATTTTTAGTTTTATTCCATGTTTTAGATTCTCTCTCCAAACTCAAGTTGTTATCTCTATTTGAGTTTGAGGGGGTGTTAAATATAATAATTATATATTCTATCTATTATACATATCATATTATATTCATTAACATATTTAAATTTCTCTCCTCATATATAAAGGAGTCTTGTATACACACAATATTGAATATATGCATAATATAATATTATCTTTCTCTTTCTTTTAGATTTTCAATCATGTTCTTGCATAACAGTTCATATTCTAACTTTTGAAATATACTTATGAAATTCTTTTGAAATTCCACTGTAGGTGAATTGGTTTTTGTTTTATAGGATAGTTGGGCATATAGAGATAAATTTTCAAACATAGAACCGTAAAACCAAATACGATGATTTGGTTTCATTATATATCTTTTGCAACACTTTACTTTTCACAATCAATAAGAAAGTCTAACCAGACAAAACTACATGCTCTAGATAATTACATTAAATTGAAATAAACACTATCTAAGATGCATCATCTAATAAGGAGTAAATAATCAATCTTTTTCTATTATAAGATTTTGAACCCCTAACCATGGCCCATTGCTTACATTTTATGACTCACTTTTGTAAGTAACATATAATAATTGGAAAACTTTATGGTGTGCGCTGTCTTATATGCACCTTTTCATAAATTGACGAAATTTTATCATAAAATTTCATAACATCAACCACGAAGTATAATCTCACCGCAAATTGGTGTAACAAAAATGTCATAATCAAGTCACAAACTTTTGTTATATTAACCACAAAATTTTAGATATTTCATTACCCTAATTTCTGATGAGGTTACACATTTTGTGATTGTTAGGTTTTTGTAGTTGGCAATCTCGTTGGACAACCATTTAGTTGTATTTTTATTTGTTCTATTGTATCTGTGAGGTTATGAGAGTTTAAATGCGAATCCAACTTGAGTTGTGCCTGTGTAGAGAGTTTGTACTAACATTCTGTATCTTGACTTGAGCATTCTTATTTGCCACTTTGCTGACTAAGTATGGGGGGCAACGCCCCCAAAGCTAGGAAAGAAGTCGAAGTTGATTAACCGTTCAAGCGGTCTTTTGTGCACTAGAGCAGTAAAGTGGTTCATCTAGTATCTCTGTTTGTATTATGAATTTCTAAGAAATATGTTTTACCGCTCGAGCGATAGATTTTGCACTTGAGTGGTTGGCTTATATGTGAACACTATCTTTATTTACACCTCTCGAGCGGTAAAGTGTGTGCTCTAGTGCGTTGTTTGCTATTTTTAGGATTGAACCCGTCCAGATTCTTCAAATACAAAGTGTTCTATATTTGAGGGAATTTATATATGAGTTTTCTTGATGTATAGAAGGTGATCAATTAATCAACAAATTACATATTGACAAACATTAAGGGTTGTTTTTGGTCATTCATTCACAAAAAGAGAGAGATATTCATCAATGGATTCTGAGAAACTTGTGTCTAAAAGTTTAGTGGATTCCAGAGTGGCTCATCGTCATGGATTTGACATCGGCATTATGGATTGAACATTTAAAGCAATTCTGAGGTGACGACGGTGGAGAAAGAGGCACATTAGTTTGGTTCAATTCGAGCGTAGAGTCACTAGTAATTAAGAGTTCTCGTACATAGTTCATTTGTCGTCTCAATGGATTGTTTTGTGGATTTGGCCCATGATTTTTTAATCACAATTAGAGGTGCTCCAATTGTAGTCTTTTTTTTTTTTTTTTCACGTTAAATCATTGTGCCAATTTGTTGTTCATTATTTGATTGGGATTACTATTTATTATTTAAAATTAAATCATAATCACGAATCAATATTTCAGGAGTTTTAGATTGTTTAGTGATTGATATTATGAAATTTTGTGATAAGATTACGTCAATTGTTGTAGGGGGCACACATAGGCTCTCCCATAATAATTTCAAGTTTATTTGGACATTTTTAATCCTAGACTCAAGTGTATATCAAACTTAAATGTGGGTAAAAATCACTCAAAATATTCTTCACTCTGTGACTAAAATTTTTTACCAAATTGAGTTATACTCAATTTTTTAAACAAATCAAGGAAGACTCGAATATTTACTCAAAATTTTCAATTATATTTTGTGTGGTCTCAAATTTATCTATCTACTATTAGTGAAGATTTTACTCAAATTTATGCTTAAATATGATCCACTGGGGTAGTATTAAGTTTTTGCTATTGGCAATCCCGTTTGACAAAACTCCTTTCAATTGTAATTTTATTCGATCTTTATTTCAGTGAGGCTATGAGTATTCAGATACGAATCCAACCCAAATTGTGCCTATGCAGAGGAGTGTGTGATCTTAATCCTATCATATTTGCCATTTCGTTGACTATATCGGGGATTGAGTGAAGATGCAATTCATTCAAAAGTTTCACTCACCTACAAAAGTATTGAGAGTTGTATTTTTAAGCTCGAGTGGCCTTTCCTGCACTCGAGCGTAGATCCTTATTCTGAAATATGCGTTTTAGTCAGTCCGCTCGAGCGACCATTCCCGCGCTTGAGCAAAGATCGCGATTCTTTTCTATAAATCTGTGATAAATTCATCTTCTGGAGTACGGCTTCCAGATCTTCTTCTTGGGAATTAGGGTTTTCATTCCTTTGATATCTGTGAGAGTTTATATCATGAATTGAGTGGATGATATCAAAGGGGTTTTGTTTATTCTGTTTTATTCACAAAAGAGAGATTTGTTCTTCGGTGGATTTCGTGGAATTTGGATTTGAAGTTTTGGTGGATTTCGGAATGGCTCATCATCGTGGATTCGACTTTGGTGTTGTGGATTCAACGTTGAGCAAGACAATTCCGAGATGAAGACAGTGGTGGAAGAGGTATATAGGGATTGGTTCAATTTGAGCATGGATTCATTACGTAATTAAGAGTACACTTATGTAATTCTTTTTTGTCTTCTTAATGGATTGTTTTGTAGCTTTTGCCCGTGGTTTTTTTTATCACAATTGAAGGCGCTTCAATTGGGATTTTTTCACGTTAAATCGTTGTGTTGATTTGTCTTTGATTGTTTGATTGGAATTGTTATTTAAAATTGATATATAATCACAAATAAACATCTCGGAGATTTTTAGATTTTTTAGGTAGTTTAAGTAAAATTTTGAAATATTTTATTATTTTGTTTTAAATTATATAAAAATAAAACTAAGAAAAGGGGCCGGGGAGGGATTCTTAGAACATTTTTAGTTGAAATAGAGGAGGTGAGTGATATTGTCAATTATATTTTTTAAGTGGTTGTAAAAGAATAAAACACTAGGCCTTGGACTTCCTTTCAAGCATGATTGCTTGGGTTGGAGCTAGTTTGTTGCACTTCGCAATTTTTCTCTTCTCGTATTTCCCATCTATCAATTGTCAAAAAAATAAATAAATAAATTTAAATAAAAATAAAATAATAGGTAGAGATTACACCTCGATTTGTAATGCCTATGACCTCATCTTTCAAAATTACAGTTATCAAATTTATTCATACTAACCATAATTTTTTGTCATGTGTATCAAACATTAATAGCATTCCCATTGTGAGAAATATGGCACAATGATATTTAGGAAACTAAATTTGAATGCTAGTTTGACTTTTCATTTAAATATTATACAAGTGTTAAATTAAATAGAGTCACATAATGATAATCTGGCCATAAATTACCCAGTGCTTCAATATTTTTGCTTAAGATTATTTTAAAAATAAGTACTTGTTAGAAGGGCTCTGGGCTCTATAAATGTCTGTTTACAAAGCTCGTTACAATGGAGAAGATGGTTATTTTTTCTCTAGTGATAAATATTTCTCCTTTGGAATATTGAATTGGATTTAGTGCTTACTCAAGCAGGAGAAGAAAGTGAATTTTGGTTAGTATATGATGATACCGTTCGTTCCAAGTGGAACGGGTCGAACTGATCTACGCTCCTCAAGCCTAAGTTCGAATGACAAAGCCCACCAGAAGACTTGCACAAGAGTTCAACGGGGAACAGGGAGTCCCCCAGCGAACCCTCCGACGAGCAAGTTAGGGAGACACAAGAGGGATGGCCCAAGAGGAAGCAACAACCGCGAGGGTTGATCCATTGGGGGATGACGATACGGTGGATTTGGCGAAACAATATCGCATGGAGCGTAGGGAGGGGAAGGGAGCGAGTCAGGATGTGCGGGCTCGCCCCAGGACCATAATTTCGGCCGCGAAACCTATTAGTCAAGTGGAACCAGACCATTGGCACACCAAACCGGACAGATTCGTGTTGACAGCAGAGGAGTTAGAGGGAATAGAGAAGAAGTATCAAATTCCCTCGGAGATAGGGCTAAGACTGCCCAGAACCAAGAAGAGGGCATCAGACGTGCGGCCGGGCGAATTTAGCCTATACGAGAAGGCGTTGCGAGGGGGTTTGAGGCTACCTCTCCCCTAAGTAGTGGTGGAAGTGCTGAACAAGCTAGAAGTGGCGCCAAGGCAACTAATGCTGAACGTCTGGAAGATAGTAATGGCGTGCGCGAGTGCTTGGCAGCAAGCGACCGGAGGGACGGCGATGATAGTGGAGGAGTTCTTCTCCTGCTATAAGGCCTCCAGTCAACAAGAGACCTGGGTGACGCTGCAAGCGGTGGCGGGGCGCAGTCTGGTGGCGGGTCTTCCATCATCGGTGAAGGAGTGGAGACCGAGATGGTTCTTTGTGACGAAGAACGGTGGGGTTGGGGTGCGCACAACGTGGAAGGTCCCCACCAAATCAATCGCGCCTAAGTTGGGTGTTGAGACCGAAGACCGAGTGAAGAAGGTGAGGGAATGGAGGGAAAAGAAGGGGGTGAGATGGGATGAGCTGGTTTTGCCTTCAACATTATTCGCCCTGAAATTGGGACCGCAATCGTTGGGGGAGGACCCAGCAAGGGAAGAGCTGGAGGTGATGAGGAAGGAGAAGGAGGAGGAGGAGAGGAGACTGTTCGCTCGAGCGGGCAAGTACAAGGAGACACAACTGGGGCCCACTCCAAAGCCAATCGCGAGAGAGCAAATCCGACCGAGCCCGAAGCCATTAGGGGGAAGGATCTGGGAGGCTTTGAGCGGCGACCGCCCCTAGTGGATCCTCTGAAGGAGAGGAACAAAAAGGAGATGGAGACTTTGAAGAAGAAGAAGAGAGTGAGGGAGAGTGAGCGGGAGCCCACCTTAAAAATGAGGAAGGAGGTGACGGCGGAGGAGACCCCCGAAGTGGGGTTGGGGGAAGTAGCGAAGGGGGTGGAGAGTGGGGCGATTGGCCCTGAAGAACAAATGAAAAGTGGGGCGATCGGCGTTGAGTAGAGGGCAGAGCCACAACCTAAGGAGGGTCTTGCGCCCCAAGGAGAAGGAGAGAGGGTTGGGTTGAAGACCGCCTTCTACCACGTCCCAGCAGTGTCCGGGTGAGTGGAAGGAGAAGGGAGAGAAGCCAGGATGGCTGCAGATTGCCTCTTGGGGGTAGTGGAAGATGCAGCCGTGCACTCGGTGGCTGGTTTTACTGAGGCTGAGCTGCTAAACGAATTATGCGCTGCCCAGATGGAGGCGACTGCCTTAATAGGAGCCCTGTTGAACAAGGTGGCAGTGGCGAAGGGCGAAGTGAGGAAGGAGAGGGAAAAGTTGGGGCAGGTGGAGGCCCAGCTTGAAAATTTCAAGAAAGAGAGCGTAGACTGGAGGCAGGCTGAGTGGAGTGCACGTGCCAGGGGGTTGGAGGAGGCTTAGAAGGCGAAGAAGATGGGGGTGTTGGCGATGGTACAGAGCAATGTTGCCAATTGTGCCCATGTTGAGCTGCTCGCGGCCAAGTTGGAGCTGGAGAACGAACGCCGTAAGGTGGTGTCACTCAAGTTCCAGCTGGTTGGCGAGGAGAAGAAGCTAGAAGAGGCCTAGAAAGCCTGCACTGTCGCCAACGAATGGTGGGATGAGGCGATGACTTGTAATGAGGATCTGTGCGCCCAGTCGATCAAAGAAAAGGAAGAAGCAAATCTGAAGATCGCGGGGTTGGAGAAGGATCTGGTAGACGAGTGCGCCAGGGCAGCGGCAGAGAAGGCGGGGTTGGAAAAGGAGTTGGAGGAAGAAAAGACCGAGGCAGCCTCTGAAAGGGCAGCATACCCCGACTTATGCGTCGCAGCAGTAGAGTAGTTCAAGGGGTCTGTTGACTTTCAGTTGGCTGTCGATGCTGCGATCGCCAACAACTTGGCGAGAGAGGGGTCTGGGGGGGCTGGCTTGTCGGGGGTGACCGCTGGGAGTAGGAGTGAAAAAAAAGCGATCCAAAGCTTCCAGCGGTCGGACTTCTACAAACACGAGATGGCTGAGTTCTGGGACAACGGCTGGAAGATGTTTAAACGCAAAGCAGAAGAGCTGTTCCCAGACTTGGACTTCAGCAGTGTAAAGATTGACGAAAACGACGTGGCCCAGAACCCCTTAGATAAGGGTGTTGAAGAAGAAGACCTTGTCTCAAGTGAAGAGGAATGATTGGTATGAACAAAATTTGTACTCAGAGTTTTGGTTGTTTTTTTTTTTTTTTTTGGAATATCTGTAATAAACTTATGTATAAGTTTGTGAATGAATAAAATTATGAGTTGTTTTTGTGTTTTTATGCTATTATTTGTATTGTTTGAGGATCTACAAAGAATGAAAGTGGTGACTTACATAGGGCTTGTGTATAAATTATTGTGAAGTTTAAAATGTAAGAAAACCTCAACGCAGAGTGAAGTTTAAAATGTAAGAAAACCTCAATGCAGAGTGAAGTTTAAAATATAAGAAAACCTCAATGCAGAGTGAAGTTTAAAATGTAAGAATGTTAAAAGTGTGAAGTTGTGAATCACGACCCAGCAAGGAGCCAGTCTGACTTGGAAAACGTTGAACTGGAATTTGACTAAGTATGGCAACTATGCCATGATCATGAAGTTGTAATAGTGGCCTTGGTCAATCTCTTCATTCGTGCTCAGTTTGGATTGAGCCATGATTAACGTAGTCTGGTTGAGTCTTCAAGCAACTTAGTCTGGCTGAGCTCTTCATGCTCAGCCTGGCTGAGGCATTAAGTAATTTAGTCTGGCTGAGGCTTTGAGTAACTCAGTTTGGCTGAACTCTGCACGCTCAGTCTGGCTGAGGCTTTAAGTAACTCAGTCTGGCTAAGCTCTTCATGCTTAGTCTGGTAGGGCTTTAAAGTAACTTCGGTTTAGGTGAGGCTTATGTGAAGTCTTTGCGATCAGGACGTTATTGAGATACCACACAAATGATTGAGATATAAAATTGTTGTCATGTAAAGTATAGCCCATTTGATCAGAAATTTACATCATGTGAGAGAAGAAGAACATTCAAGTATGTAGATTGCCAAAAAAGAAAATACGATAACTGATCAATACAAGAATAGGGATTTATTGAAAATAACGCTTCAAGTGTTCGACGTTCCACGGATGGGGGAGGTCTCGGCCTTCCATGTTCTGAAGTCGGTAAGTGCTTGGACGAGGTTTGGCTTTAACAACATAAGGTCCTTTCCTCTTGGCTTCCAGTTTGCTCTCAGACGGATTTTTGGTGGCGAGGGTTACTTCGCGCAAAACAAGGTCCTCCACGGCGAACTCCCTCGGTCGGACTTTGCGATTGTAGTGTGTTCTCATTTTCTGTTGGTATGAGGCCC